>SKCR01042375.1:0-92647 GCA_019454045.1 Zanthoxylum bungeanum
CATTGATTCATGAGTAGCTCTTTTTGCATTACAACAATCATACACATACACCAACTCCACACCTATAACAAAAACGACGACGTTTCAATTTGTGTTGAGAATTTTTTTTTTTTAAATATAGACACAATTGATATTTATGCTAGGTTGCATAAATATCAACACAAATTTAAACCTCTTCGTTTTTGTTATGGTGTGGAGTCGGGTGCATGTGTACCATTATTTTTTGGAAACTCCGCCACCAAATCATCCGACCCGAACTTAAGCGGAACATGTAAAACTCTTAACTGCTCCAGACTCTTATGAAAAATATACTCTCTGAACTCAAACTGAATATCTGACAACCAAGTTCTAAATCATTGCTACCAAACTACATCCATTGGGGGCATGTATCATTGTTGTTTGCAATAAATTGAATATATATATACACACATAAAGAGTCAGGCTCAGGTCAGGTTGGTGTGAACTTTATATCGTCCGGATGCACGCAACCTGAGAATGATTATATATATATAATATCAAAACTAAAATAAAAATATCGTGTCACGCTAAAATATGATTAAAACCGAGTAGTTCTTAAAACATTATAAAAATAAGACTAATTGTTTTCCCAGATCGAAAAGAAAAAATCAAGTTCACGATTAGTGACATTATATGATAATAAGCAAAGTGTTTTTGCCACTTGTTCTTCTACACTAACTTGTAATGTAGGTCGAATACCACTTTCTTTTAACTAGAAGATCACATGACTCATT
This sequence comes from Zanthoxylum bungeanum, assembly GCA_019454045.1. Lineage (NCBI taxonomy): Eukaryota > Viridiplantae > Streptophyta > Magnoliopsida > Sapindales > Rutaceae > Zanthoxylum > Zanthoxylum bungeanum. The sequence continues at coordinate 753 of SKCR01042375.1, forward strand.
CTTATAATACTAGGACACCGATCATTAGTTGCAATCTGATTCAATAATTCCGACCTCACATTTTCTGCTGCTAACCTCACAGTACGCTACGGGGTAACTTTATTCCTAAGTTCACGCCTACGCAATCCAAACCAAATACACAATTAATGATGCAAATAACTTTTGCAACTGATAAGTGATGCATGCATTGCAGTTTGAAGAAAGCATTTAATTTGTTCAATATTTTCATCACCCATCTATAGTTACATAACATTAAAAATTACTATCCAATTCATATAACAAAGAGTAAAAATAAATGTCAAAAAATTAAATAATTATAGTTAGACATTTTAAAAATTATAAAAAAAATAAGTACAAAATGACAATAGATCTAGATACATAACATCCAATTCATACAACAACAACAAAAAAAGAATTAGGAAAAAAATTAAAATTAGTTACTGTTCACAATTTAAAACCTAAAAAAAAAAACTAACCAATAAAATACAAATATGTTGAAATCAAAGCCAAAAAGCAAAAAGAAAATAATTTAAAAGACTTATATATGCGAATATTTAATAAAAAATAATTAAATTCTTGCCGAGTGAACTGAGCAAAATGAGAAAAAAAAATCCAAGTGTGTGTGTGTTTTTTTTTTAGCTATAAAGGTAATTTTGGGTTTTAAATTTTAGGGTTATTTACGTTTTATTACTAAAATTATGATAAAATAACAATTAGGTACTATGAATATTAACATATTACACTTTACTACTAAACTTATATAAAATTTAACATTTTACTGCTTTTTCATCTAAACAGTTAGTTGACCGTCAGTTAACCTTTAAAAAGACTAGTTTATCCTCAAAATAAAATACACGTGAAAATTATAATTATACCCTTTAAAAAAACATATCTAAATCTTATATATAACATTAAAAAAGATGCAATCAACAATCACATTTATAAAAATATTTCAGTATCTAAACTGTTCATATAACCCAACAAAATAAAGAATTTAATTTACCAAAATAATTTAATAATTAACATTCTCATATTAACCAAAATATTTTAAATGGATTACAATTTATAATAATTTATGGGTTAAGACTTTTTTATCTTTACGATGTCAACATGATGTCATAGTCAACTAATGGTATAGATGGAAAAGTAGTAAAATATTAAATTTTATATAAGTTTAGTAGTAAAGTGTAATATATTAATATTCATTGTACCCATTTTGTATTTTATCATAACTTTAATAGTAAAACGTAAATAATCCTTATTTTATTTTGAGGATAAAACAGTCTTTTTAAAGTTCAACTGACGGTCAACTAACGGTTTGGATGGAAAAGTAATAAAATGTTAAATTTTATATAAGTTTAGTAGTAAAGTGTAATATATTAATATTCATAATACCCAATTGTTATTTTATCATAACTTTAATAGTAAAATGTAAATAACCTTAAATTTTAAATAAAGATAAATTTGGAAACAATATATAAAGTTTCGTCTCTTCTCTTTCTTACACTCCAATTTAGGAGAAATTCTACCATACAATGGAGGCACCACGTCATCCGTGCAACAATCCAATCAACAATTGTCACGCGTGCTAAAATATTAAAAAATAACTAAAAAGATGGATTTTAAATCTTACATGTTAGTTACTAATTTGTTGGTGATACTACGTCACCTATACCTCCATTGCACCAAAAAATTACTCCTAATTTATATGTACGGAAGGGTATAACATACCTTCCTTATACTTCTAAAACCTTCACTCACTTCTTCCCAAACAAAGGTAACTTTGTACAATTCTATTTTTTATCTTTCCTTCTCCTTCATCACTCCTAATCCAAACAGACCGTAACAGATTGGAAAGAGGTTGCGTGAATGTAGACCCCCACTGTAATAAATCATGGCGTAGGCTCTCCCTCATTGGGGAAAGACCTTAGAATGGTGCACCTCCTAAATACAATCCTAGGCTCATTGACCCCGTCCAGGTAAGTTTGTTTCTCCTCTTATTTGAATTGTTTAATACACTATTAACGAATATGAAAATTATTATTGTTGACGGGTGATTTTCGACCCAGTGGTAGTTTCGAGATAACCCTCATGAGACAATCCTCCTTCAACCTTGAATTTGTTTGGTTATGGGGAGACCAAAAACAAACTTAGCAAAAGACAAAGCAACCACAAAATCGACAAAGAGAGTTTTAACATGGTTCGGCGGAGCAAGTCCATCCTACGTCCACGGGCACAAAGTGGGGGGTGACTTTTTATTACCAAAAATTAGCTCGACCGACCTCTTTTGAAGGGTGTTCGTATGATACCGAGCTGTTCGTCTTTCGAGTTTTTACAAGTAGTTCTCTATCTTTTTTTCTTACAAAATTTTGTCATCCCTACAAATGAATCTAACTTCCTTTATATACTCAGGAATTACAACATTGTTCCTATAGCTTGGTGACGCCAGCCTTGCAGGTTTGCGGGTTTCAAGTGATCTGACAGGTTTTCTTCCCCAATCTGCCATCGCCGAAAGTAAAGTCTACCATTGGCGGTTTGTCACATCACTCTGTTTTCTCCACTGCCACACGCAACAATAATGGTGCCAGCATGTAAAAAGCCTTTGAATAATGACACGTTTTGGAGGGAAAAAATCCAACAACTTTGATCTTACGTCGGTCCTCAAGAGGTCTGTCAAGTGACCTGCCGAGCTTCTAAACTGTTTCTGCCCCGACCCAAAATATATGAACTTGTCTACTTATTCTAGAAGGCAAGACAGAACCAATACGAGCTTCCGGTCCAATGTGGTCGGCCTTGGCTCTGATGTTGTCAGTCTCTGAATCTGTACCACACTGTGTGCTCTGGTCGGCAAGATCCGGAAAACTGTGTCTGGACTCCCTTTCTGGCCGAGGAATAACTCAAACCCTCTGAACACTTGACCCTCTAAAAGGGAAAATCTCATCTCTGCCCTTGGCGAACTATTCAAAATACTTGTCACAAAAAACACCATCAACATCCGTCCCCTAGTTTTTGGTAGCAACGAGTTAGCGAGTTGATGCCGGGAAATATAAAAAAGATGGTGTGCTGATCAACCAGTCGGTGGTCGCTCCAGGAACCACAAAGAAAAACTGCCTCTGCTGCCAATCAGGTCTTCCCTTGCCATCTTAATGTGCTCGGTCACTGAGGATTCTGATGCCCATCCAAATGATTCTCTGACTTGAAGAAAATTCTCGATATACCATTCTGGTAGCCGTCCCAACAGAAGACGAAGCTCCTCCTATCATCCAGATCGAAACTGACATCCATTCTGCCTAGCCTATACCAGAGATCATGCCTTCCAGACCAGATCAAGATAAACTTGTTGCCTAATTCCCTCTTCTGATGTTTATCTCTGAATGCTTCCTTTCATGTCTTCCATACTTAGCATGATCCCAAATTTTAACTTGCTAACTCGTTCTTCCAAATCTGAATGTGAGAAGAGATCCTGATCCCGACCAATTCGAACCCAGCCATGAGGGGAAAACTCTGTCCCCGAGCCAACAAAATACTAGGCTCCGAGGGAATGTTACCTCCCCGGACCAATAGAGAACCGGCCATGGGGGAGATACTCCGACCCCATATCGATGAAAAGCCTCTCGGTGGGACATAACCCGACCACGAGGTAGCAACACTCTTGGCTCTGGAGGAATGTCACATCCCCAGACTAACAAAGATTCGGCCATGGGGGAATGCTCCGTCCCCATGCCAATGAAAAGCCTCTCGGTGGGACGTAACCCGACCCCGAGGTAGCAAAATAGATAGCCTCGACGGAACGAATCCAGCCCCGAGCGGGTGGTGCAATACAGACTCGGCGGAACGAATTTAGCCCAGAGCTGGTGGAATATAATAGACTCGGCGGAACGAATCCAACCCCGAGCTGGTGGAACAAACATCAGTCTCGGCGGTACTAAAGCAGACCCGAGCTAGAAAGAACATTGGTTTTGGCGGTACTAAAGCAGGCCCGAGCCGGAAAGAACATCGGTCTCAGCGGTACTAAAGAAGACCCGAGCCGGAAAGATCATCGGTCTCGGCGGTACTAAAGCAGACCCGAGCCGGAAAGAACATCGGTCTCGGCGGTACTAAAGCAGACCCGAGCCGGAAAGAACATCTGTCTCGGCGGTACTAAAACAGACCCGAGCCGGAAAGAACATCGGTCTCGGCGGTACTAAAGTAGACCCGAGCCGGAAAGAACATCTGTCTCGACGGTACTAAAGCAGACCTGAGCCGGAAAGATCATCGGTCTTGGCGGTACTAAAGCAGCCCCGAGCCGGAAAGAACATCGGTCTCGGAGGTACTAAAGCAGACCCGAGCCGGAAAAAACAAGTCTCAACAAAACTGACTCGGCGGTACGAAAGCAGACCCGAACAATAAACAAATCTCAAAAATCGGATTCGGCGGTACGAAAGCAGACCCGAGCCTTAAAAATAAATCTCAACAAAACTGACTTGGCGGTACGAAAGTATACCCGAGCCAGAAAAAACAAGTCAAAATAAATCGGACTCGGCGGTACGAGAGTAGACCCGAGCCATAAAAACACATCTCGGCCACTATATGGGTCATAAAGAACAAGCATAAACAAATGTTTAATTTAAGAAAAGAAAAAATCTTACTCACATTTCGGGATCCGTTGCCATTCTTGCAACTCTGCAATGGTCACTATAAGAGAGGCTCTTCTAAAAACATCATCTCAGCATCTCAGCATTCCACGTATCCGACCTGATGACTTCCGCTATCAGCATTGGTCGACCTCCAAAGCCAATTGGTCTATGCACTCATCGAGATAGCCTTTTTTCACCAGGTCTTCTACATGCTCTTGCAGGTATCTACATCCATTCGTGGCATGTCCCCTTACATTATGGTAGATACAATAAGCCCTGATATTTCCCTCCTCAATCGGGAATCCTCAGGTCGGGCTCGACCAATAGACCTTTATCCTGGATTTCCTGAACTATCTGGGCCAGAGGTCTGTTCAAGGGGGTGTACACTATCCCCCTCGCGACATGGTTGACTTGGACATACGACCTCATCTCTTGAACTTGATTACCCTGAGGTGTCGGCCTAAGCTTCTTCTGCCCCGAGACTGATCTCCTCATATTTCTGCTCAAATCCCGCTGATTTTCCAATCTGAGTATCTTGGTCCTCCGGATGCCCATTCTTTGGGCAATCTTCTCCTCTTCTTCCATCAGAATAAACTTTCTGGCCAACTCTAGGGCGGTGGCGTAATCCGGTACATCCTAGACCTCAGGTGAGTCCACATCTTCCCGACCTTCAAACATCCCTTGAGACTTTCCAGCGCTTTCGATGATTCGTATGCTCCGACCTCAAGCACCAAATTGTGGTACCTTTCAATAAAATTCTTCAGGGGTTCATCATCTCTCTGCTTCATCATCCTCAACTCTCCTATTGTCTTTTTTGGAACACATGGTGTAGGGGTTTTTAGGGGCTAAATCCGGTAACGCAGCGGAAGCGGTGGAAAAATCAGATTTTCCGATTTCAAAACTTTTTTCTCGGATTAATTAAATAAACATATTTATTTAATTATCCAATAATCAAATTATGAAAATAAAATTCAATAAATCATATTTAAGTGAATTTACCGAATTACCCTTACTTGATATTTTTGTCCATTTTAGTCCGAAATTGATTAAATCAATTTTGAATGATTCTAAATAATTTCTAAGATGAAATTAGCATGTTCAAAACATTAAAACACCAAGGCAACCAAAATCCCCAAATTTCCCTCACTTGGCCGAGAGCCTCCATTAGGGGGGGTTTGTGCATTTTGTCATTTCGTACATCAAAACACATCAAGATGTAATCCAATCAACATGAAACTTTATATGCATCATATACACATCCAAATACACAACATAAATGAAAATCCCCAAATTTGGAATTGGTCATGAACCCTAATTTTTCAATTTCTTCAAATTGGACAAATTAGACCAAATAGTTTAAATCAATTACTTTAATCATCATTCTTTCATTCAATCAAAGTCTCAACACAATGAAACAACTAAAGATCAAATATAGGTCATCTAAGAGTGGGTCAACAACTCTAGATTAGCAACAAGGTTTCCAAAACCTTAAAAGAATACTTACAACTACACTAGTCACAAGCTTCAATCATTACACATGCTCAACACTTCCACCAAACTTCCATTCATCAAAAACTCAAAGAATAAAGAAATAATAACTTAAGAACATCACAAGATGTAGCCTAGATCATAAGGAACATTTTCTTATCTAATAGTAAGTTGAGAAAACTTACTAAATCCAAGCCTTTCTTTGGTTTTTTCTTTTCTTCTCACAAGCTTCTTTGGTTTTTTTTAATGGAGTTTTTGTAAAAGTGTATTAGGTTAGAAAGTGAAATGAAATGAAAACAATATATACTTGTTACACTTTAGCCTTGGCCGAATTTGGCCAAGCCAAATACAAGAATATTAATTTCATTTTCATTAACATAAATTTGATCAACTTGATTAAATATCTAAATAACACTTTATAGATATTTATATTAAGTCAACAAAGGCAACTTAATCATTTAACCAAATATCCAAATGTTAAGATATTTATATTTTAATTAATTTAATCATTTAATAAATAAATAAATAATTAATTAATTAAATACAAATATATATTAAACATATGTATTATATTTACATTAAATATCAAATACATATTTTCATTTAGGATATTAGTCAAATATCTTAATTTGACTATTAATTAATGTGTATTTAAATTAATCAAGTATTAAATGTAAATACACAATAATTAATCAAATGACTATCGGGTCCCTTTAGCATGTATTTTGCGTTTAACCTTTTAAACGACTTTATAAATAATCAACATTATTTATATTTGTTGCTCTAGTGCTCTACGAGTATATTTCATTATTGAGACTCTCTAGATTCAGGTATATCCGTCACGAAATCAAATTTCGTGTCCATAATTTATCCACCCGTAAATTATGATGATCACGGATAATCTCGCTGAACCATACAGGTCGAGGTCATGGCAAATGTATAATTCCTCTGTCACAGGTATCCGGATAAATCCCAGAGATATAGATGTAAACGTCAAATCTCTATGTGGATTATCCAGTCGACTATTCTATTAGCAATCTCTAAAAGAATGTTTAGAACTAGCTTCTAAACTTTACCACGGGCCCATGGTTTTATCTGATTGCTAATCATATGGACTACCTATGCTCTGGTACACAGAACTGACGGATCCTATCTTGATACACATAGGACACCCTGAGGATCTATCTACACCCAACGAAACGGCGGAGGTCTGATCTAAATAGATCGGTGACGTGACTGCCATCTAAGTGTAGAAGATGTCTCATGTGCCCACAATGGCATCTCAAGTCTAAGAATCACAAGTGCTACTCAACCCGAGAAGATTTTATTGACGTTGGTCTACCATCCATTAAGAATCTTCGGTGAGTCGTTCAGTGTTTATCCGCTATAAACACCTACACGTCTATACTAGTCTCCAAGACTAATAGTTCATTGAGAAACCATTGGAATCATATATTCTAGTATACGACATGTACTGGTCTCAACAGGTTTACTATACTGACCAAGTAGTGTAAACCTTGACCAGGAACAGTCTGAGAATGACAAACATCATGATACTACTCAATGTCAGTTGCGACGCTTTTGCAACAGTACCATGACTAATCATTCTAAGGTCATTACGTCTTTACCATATAAAAAGATAGATTATATTATAAACTGCATATATTATTCATAATAATAATGTTTTACAGTAGTATTCAAAAGAAATACAACCGGGAATTGGCGCTATGAGCACCAACCCCAACAACATGCTCCTTTGAAATGTCGAATGAACGATTTCCTGAGCTGTGAGAAACTACTGATGCTCCCTGGAGTCAAACTTCTAAATCACAGAATTGCGGGTCCGCCCAGGGTCAAAGGGAACACCTTGCAGATGGCTTCTCCCACCATTCCCTGGACTTCCATTAACAGAACAAACCTTTCAACATGGGATTTGGGGTCGGTACGACCATTGTAGGGGTCTGTAGACGGCATGGCGAACCATTTAGAGAACTCTGCTGACAAGATCCCTTCCGTGAAGGGAGACGCTGCTTCTCCGTCCCGACCATCTCTTTTATATGCCTTCATGTTTTCCTCCCATTTTCTCATTTCTTTCCTGAACCAATCCTTTAATCTTTCATCGTTCATCTTTTCTAACTGTTCCAGTTTCCCCATCATGGCCTTCATGGAGGCCTGGTTTGCTTCCCTTTCATTTCTCATGCTTTCCTTCATTTTCTCCATCCACTCTGTTGTTGAACTCTCCGACGACCTATGGTTCCCATCTTCTGCCATCGTCTGACCACACTAGTTGTTTTTTGCTCTTTCCCCACAGACGACGCCAACTGTTGACGGGCGATTTTCGTCCCAGGGGTAATTTCGAGATAACCCTCCCGAGACAATCCTCATTCAACCTTGAATTTGTTTGGTTATGGGGAGACCAAAAACAAACTTAGCAAAAGACAAAGCAACCACAAAATCGACAAAGAGAGTTTTAACGTGGTTCGGCGGAGCAAGTCCAGCCTACGTCCACGGGCATAAAGTGGGGGGTGACTTTTTATTACCAAAAATTAGCTCGGCCGACCTCTTTTGAAGGGTGTCCGTATGATACCGAGCTGTTCGTCTTTCGAGTTTTTATAAGTAGTTCTCTATCTTTTTTTCTTACAAAATTTTGCCATCCCTACAAATGAATCTAACTTTCCTTTATATACTCAGGAATTATAACACTGTTCCTATAGCTTGGTGACGCCAGCCCTGCAGGTCTGCGGGTTTCAAGTGATCTGACAGGTTCTCTTCCCCAATCTGTCATCGCCGAAAGCAAAGTCTACCCTTGGCGGTCTGTCACATCACTCTGTTTTCTCCACTGCCACACGCAACAATAATGGCGCCAGCCTGTAAAGAGCCTTTGAATAATGACACGTTTTGGAGGGAAAAAATCCAACAACTCTGATCTTACGTCGGTCTTCAAGAGGTCGGTCAAGTGACATGCCGAGCTTCCAAACTGTTTCTGCCTCGACCCGAAATATCTGAACTTGTCTACTTGTTCTAGAAGGCAAGACAAAACCAATACGAGCTTCCGGTCCAATGTGGTCGGCCTCGGCTCTAATGTTGTTGGTCTCTGAATCTGTACCATACTATGTGCTCTGGTCGGCTAGATCCGGAAAACTGTGTCCGGACTCCCTTTCTGGCCGAGGAATAACCCAAACCCTATGAACACTTGACCCTCTAAAAGGGAAAATCTCATCTCTGCCCTTGGCGAACTGTTCAAAATACTTGTCACAAAAAACACCATCAACAATTATCTTTCCCATTTCTAATATATCGAATCTCGTATAAGTCATTGTTCACACGTGAATTTTATCTTTATTTGAATAAAGATGTCAATAGCATTACCTGACTTATCCAAGTAATAGAAATAAAAAATTTGCTCCTAATAGTATCTGATTATGCAGGTCCATCCCCACATATTTTTTACCATCCCTGCCCATTTACAATAACAGTCCATAGATTTCAAATATCCAATCCTTACTTCGTATCCCAGTATCAAAGAATTATAAGTTTGTAGGCTCTTACTGTCCATTTACAATAACAGTCCATAGATATTCTCATTACCGGTTCTTGTTCCTCTGCTGTTGCATCTATTATTTCTCAGCTTGGCCACACCTTTGCTCTCAAAGATTTGGGTGATTTCAGTTATTTACTAGGCATTGAAATTACCTTCTGTTCATGGGGTTCATCTTTGCCAAATGAAGTATATTGGGGATCTTTTAAAACGCGTTGATATGCTTGACTCTAAAGGTGTTTCCACTCCAATGGGCCCCCTAACCAAACTCACCAGAGACAAGGGCGAAACCTTTTGCAAATCCCACCATGTACAAGAGTCTTGTGGGTGCTTTGCAATATGTTACCCTAATTAGGCCTGACATTTCCTTTAGTGTCCACAAACTATCCTCGTTTTTAGCAGCCCCTACTGACCTTCATTGGGTTGCTTGCAAGCGTGTTCTTCGTTATTTACAGTCCACTTCTTCTTATGGCATACAGTTTTACCATTCTGGCAGTTTAGATCTTAAAGTGTATTCGATTCCGATTGGGGTGCTGACCTTGATGATCGTAAATCCGTTGGTGGTTACTGTGTTTATCTTGGAAAAAATCTCATATCTCGGTCAGTTAAGAAACAACCAATTGTATCTCGTTCTACAGCTGAAGCTGAGCTACCTCAGAACTTCTCTGGCTTACTTATCTTTTCCAGGAACTCCACCTCTCTCTCAATTCAGTTCCTATCCTCTACTGTGACAATAAGAGTGCCGAAGCTCTTGCCTCCAATGCTGTTCACCCATGCTCGCACTAAGCATATTGAAATTGATCAGCATTTCATTCGTGAACATGTTGCCAGGAAAGAGCTTGTTTTACACCATATTCCCACTCATGAGCAGAATGCTGATATTCTGACTAAGCCCCTAGGATTTGAAGATCAGTTTGCTTATTTACGCAGCAAACTCAATCTTCTTCCTCGTCATTATTAGAAGCTTGAGTTTGAGGGGGCATGTTAGAATACAATCAAATTAGCTACTATAATTCTGTTCCAAGGAGTTAAGCAGCTTTCAACGTCAAACAAAATACAGAGCTACTGCTTGTAACAGCCCTTTACCAATCAAAATGAGCTTCCAAAAATTTGTTACAAGTCACATGTTTTGCAACTTATTTTCCCGCCAATTTTAGAGTTTGTTAGAGGTCTTTGTAATTCCTTGAGTGCTACTTCTTAGATTGTATAAATAGTACATTGTTGTAAATTGAAAAATGAAGTTGAATAACAAATCAGTTACTTAAATTCTCTCTGAAATTTTCTCAGTATTTTCTCAGCCATTCAGATTTCAGCCTACCTTGCAGTGCATGTGCAGCAAATAGAACTCTTTTGCTCTCGCCACTGAGGTCAACCCGGAGTGGGCTACTTAATCCCATATTATTATGCCACGTGGCATATTATTATTTGATATAAAAAAGTTTTATATTTCTGTGGCTACCGTTCGTTAGAGGCTTAGATATTTAAACGAAATCGCGGGAGCAAGTTTCAGCTTTCAACGGGCCCTCTCTTCAGATGGCAAGCGGCGTCGTCTCTTTCACTTCCAGTTCGATCTCATTATCTTCCAATCTGAATTCTAAGCACCACTGTGCTACTTATGGTCGAAAATTGACTAGAGTACGTTGCAATGGAGAGAATCTAACAAGCAAATCATCCACCAAGGGAGAATCTGAACCTCAAAATGCGCTGCTTAAGATAGCTTGGTACGGCTCTGAGCTTTTGGGAATCGCTGCTTCGTTTCTTCGCTCGCCGTCTAATGTCGAACCACCTAACAAAGATTTTAAGCTTTCCACTGATGGATCGGGAGCTGTTGATCGGGCCACTGTCGTGGAAACCATCAAAGAGGATTATGCGAGATCGTATTTTGTCACAGGTTTTGTCAAAAACAACTTTCGGATTTTTACTAAGCAGTTTCTTTTTAGTTTTGATTTTTGGTTGGCGTCCGTTAAATACTTGGAGTAGGTTACAATTAAACATGATGATTAGATTTATGGTGTTTTATTATGTGATGAGAATTGGGTGTTGTTATAAATATCTCATTTTAAAAGTATCCTTATGAAATCTTCGAAGTTTTGATAGCATCCTTAGAATTGGAGACTGTTTTCTTTTACAATGATTGATTTTGAGAAGCCATTAGAGGATGAGCGAAGACAAGTCCGAGTCTGTAGATTTGGAATTTGGCTATGATGCTGAGTTGAGATGTGTCAAATTTTTTATTATCTTCTATCACACATGTTTTAACAAGATTTGGTTATATTTAAATTATTATCTCATAATTATTATCATAATTAAAAAAAAAAAAAAAAAAATCATTATAAAGGTCAGCTCAGTACTGAATCCAAGTTCGTAGATTTGAAGTTGCATCTATCATAGGAATCAGTTTCTGTTATATCTAACAATGTGATTCTGTTCAATACACAGAATGACCTAGTTCCCACTTTGAGACTTGGTAATATACAAATGCGATCAGTCACATACTCAAATCCTTTAATAATAGTATCATTTTGTCCCAAATGTTATGTTTGCCATCATACCTGGAACATTCACCGAAAAATTTTCCTTTCCTGATAAACTTTTAGCAGGCATGGCAAAATAGGTTGCTTATAGGAGCAATCTAAGGAAGATTATTTGCTTTGCATAGTAATCTGCACTCCACTCTGAATAAATCTTAACTTCTAACAGCTGAATTCAATATTCTGACATATCAGGGAACCTTACACTCGATGCTTATGAAGAGGATTGTGAGTTTGCTGATCCAGCAGGTTCTTTTAAAGGACTTCGCCGTTTTAAAAGAAATTGTACAAATTTTGGATTGCTTATTGATAAGTCAAATATGGATCTTATGAGATGGGAGGATTTTCAGGTGATTTAAGAAAACTAAAACAATGTTTGGTGATATTATTATATGTATTTGCTTCACTTTAATTATTTCAGATATACAATTGTATGGCATTTCTAGAGCATGGAGCTTATGATTTTATTACATTTAACATTAACAACCCAAGTTTTTTTTGACTGAACAAGCTCAATGATTATCATTTATAGCCTCTGGTCTTACGTAATTGTTGGCGTTAAATTGTATCTGGGCATAGGATAAGGGAATCGGACACTGGCGATTTAGTTGTATCATGTCATTTCCCTGGAGACCTATTCTTTCTGGTATGTTTTATGCATTTACATTTACTTATTGGCATCACTTATCCTATTTGTGGCATTCGATGGACAATGATCTAAACCATGAAAGCATCATTGTTTGATATGTATGCAAGAAAATTGTCACCTCTTTTTGACCGACACAAGTTTGAGAAACATGGGTTTGGGGTTTGTTTTCATATGAGGGTGAAACTTTTCTGCATACCTTGCTTTGCTCAAAGAAAATGACAAGAAAAATATCAAGCAAGCTTGCTATGATAGTGTCAACTGCATCTACCTTACTTAAGTTTGACTATTTTATGCTACACTGCAGCAACTGGATATACAGAGTATTATTTTGATGCAGAAACTGGAAAAGTATGCAGGTAACAAACAATTAGACAGATTCTGCTCTGTCTTTTCAACCTGCCATTTGAGTTAAATGCAAGTCTAAAATATTTCAGGCACGTGGAGCATTGGAATGTTCCCAAAATGGCATTATTAAAGCAAATCCTGAGGCCCAGCCGTGGAGGACACCGGAAATCAGGTGGTTGAAGAGTACATTAGAAGAAGGTTACAAGGTTACCATAAGTAATGGGCGTCTGCGTCGCCGAATGTTCCAGGCTTGTTTTCATCTGAAAAGAAATTTCAAAGCTCTTCATGTTGCATAGATATCATACTTACAAATAGTTGGAAGTTGCTTTGAAATTTACATGACACTTATTTTTAAGCCGAAGCTGGAGCTAATGAAATCATTTGTAAACTTAGGTTACTTTTTCGCATGTATGTATTATATTATTATAAGAAATTTATTGCAGTTACATATTGCTATTGGTTATTTTGGTTACTTTCTATAAATAAACGCGACTTGAGTTGTTCAATAAATTAACTTAGTGGGTAAAATTTGATTTTCATAAAAAAAAGTGTTGGATACTCTTCATTTTAACACGGGTAAATCAAAATTATCTCATTGATAATTCGGACTGTTCATTCTTTTATAGAAAATATTTTAATAAATTTTCAGATTGAACGGATCAATCTATATGTCTCCGCCACTATAAGTTGTAACTCACTTCGATATGTGATAATTTTTTTTGGGTAAGTGGGAAGATTAAAGAAACCAGAGATTATAATTTTTGAAATATTTTTTAATTTTCAATTCCAACTTCTAAGAGTCTTGCCAGCATAAAAAAAATGTCCTTATATTTCACTTGCACATCAACTTATTGAGATGGTTTATTATGAAGATAGTAAACAAGATCATATTTTTTAAATAAATAAGAGATAGGAGAAATATATGATTGTTGGAGTTGGTGCTTGAAAAGTCCATCTGAATTGTATATTTTATTATTTATTAATAAAATAACTACTTTTCATTTGATACATTATTAATGGTATTGTCATTATGCGTATTAGATTGATGTATAGATATGCTAAAAATGACATCGACCTTGGAATAGTCTTGTAGTAATACTAGACACTATGTAGTCCGACATTGGGATAAATATTACTATTGTAAACTATTCTTAAAGTAAATATTTCTAAGTCGTTGGTTTTGGAATACGGTCGAATTCCTATAACCTAGAAGACTAGCACATGTCGTATATTAGAATTGAAGTTCCAATGGTTTAACCCGATATATCATGAGTTTTGGAAACTCGTATAGACGTGTGGGTATTGGTTGGATCGAATACTGAATGACTCACAGGTGATTCCTAATAGTTGGAAGTACACACCACCGTCAATAGAAATCTCCTCGAGTCGAGTAGCATATGTAATCATTTGACTATAGGATAGTATTGATTTTGTGTGAGATCCTCCACACTTTGATGCCATGTATGTCAGAAACCTTTCATGGTCTGGCCTCTAAATTTTCGTTGGGTGTGGACTGATGCACTCAGTAATCAAGTGTGAAGCAAGATAGGATATGTTGGTGATGAGTGGTCAATGTATCACTATTTCCCACTCATTTGACTTAATATTCTTTATAGTTTATTGAGTTTTGTGAATATTTTGATGTGTTTTGTGTTATTTTGTAGATAAATAAAGATTCAGGACTCTCTGGAGGTGATTCGGGGCCAAAGCAATGAAAAACGGACAAAGGGGCAAAATCGTCTTTCGGCGCGTCGTGACGCGCAGCCTGCGTCGCGACCGCTAACGTGCACCGAACCTCTGCTAAAAAGCATCGGGACACGTGGACCAATCAGATGGGTTCTGCTAAAATACGCCGGATGCTAACGTGCGCCGAATTTGCTAACGTGCGCCTGCCACATGTCAACATCACAGCAAATCATGCTAACGTGCGCCGGACACGTGTCACCATCACATGCTGCCGACAATTGCCATCGCCACGTGTCAGCCACGTGGCGTCCACATCAGTCACATGCCAAGTCAGATTGCCACGTGTCAGCCACGTCATCATCAAACATCATCTTGTGCCACGTGTCAAAATCACACGGTGCCAACAATCAACATCGCCACGTGTTAGCCACGTCATCGCCACGTCAGCACAATTATTGAATTAATCATCCAAATCTGCCACGTTTCAGCATTCTATCGGGCCGACAGATTCCTCATCGCCACGTCAGCAGATAAAAGATCAAAGCATCCAATCAGCGTGTGCCATGTCATCGCGTCGCGACGCAAGAGCAATCCACACGTTGCGACGCGCGGCCATTTTTTGCCTATAAATTCAGCTCAAAATTTCAGTTTCAGATGTATCTTCCTCTCTCTAATTCCTTGAGAATTCTAAGGAGTTTGTATCTAATTTGTTTAATTTCAGTTTTGTAATTAATTTTATTTACTTTTTGTAATAGTAATTTACTTTCTTTATTTTTTTCAGCTTTTACTATTCAGCAATGAGGAGGTAACTTCCCCCTGCTAGGGTGAAAGATAAAGCTTTTATTATTGCTATTTAGATTAATCTCCCTTAATTATAATATAATAATTATTTAAAACCTGACTTAATGAGGATACCGCTATATTGGCCGGTTGGTAATTGATATTAAATTAGTTTTAACCTGACTAAGCAAGGATACCGACTGGTTGGTCGGTTGGTAATTAATTATTAATTTGACTTAATCAGGTTACCGCCTATATGGCTAGTTGGTAATATCACATAAGTTAATATATTATATTAAGGGAGATATCTAAAATAGTAGTAATAAAAGTGGATCCTTTAACCCTATCATTTTCTTTTATTGTATTTTTTCCTTTTTAATTTCTAGCATTTACTTTTCAGCATTTTACTTTGTCTTTTATTTTTAAGTTTTTACTAGTTGTAAATATGTGTCGTAGCTAAGCCCGTTATCTGGGGTTGTGATGAATTCCAATATTACCGGTTTATAAGGGATTATTTTATAGTTTGCGTAATATAAAGGTTTATTTATTAAGTCTTAAGCTTAATGCGTCTTGTTAACTGGCCACTAATAAGATTGATCTGGTAAACTTAAAATAAACTTGACGAATGAATTTTAGGTTTCAGCCTTAGACTTAATAGCACACGATCTTCTTTGAGGATAAATAACCCTTTAATAGATTTCCTTACAGGATAGACATATACATGTCGGGCGGGGGTATCCACAATTGGAACTTAATCTTAATGAATTCAAGTAACTTGGTTGACATAGACATATGGTTTAATTGGGTTACACTGTTGTGGGACACAGAAACTGGGCGACGCATGATGTTCTAGGCTCGCGGCCTAGTTGGGAGTACGGAGTAGCCCGCGGGGGACTAAACCGGAGAATAATGGAGTCGCCACCCGGTGTGAACCGGGAAAATGAGATTTAAGGCCGCACTCACCCTCGCAATGGAATACCTCAAACCGTTGGGTTCAGAATGGTCCCTTACTTATGCCACTTATAATAAAATGATTTGTGCAATAATCTAACCAAGCCTAAGCAACATATTTCCAAGGATGATTTATCCCTAAGTTCGCATGCATACATCAACAAATTCATCTAAATTTACATGTTACACATATCCGAATTTGCATACAGCCTATTTGCATGTAATCTATGTCTCAATTTGCATACAGATAAATTGACATACGGAAAGCATACAATTTCACATTGGTAGACACAGAAGCGCGAACAAATAACATTCATACAAGCATGCATATTAAGGAAAGACAATTAAGCGCATGACGGAAATAGATACCTAAAGCGGTACTACAAATGCATAAGGTAAAAAAGACAACTATATGCTAAAATAGACATGTCGTGATGTGATGAAAAGGACTCAGTGCAGTGGGTGCGCGTTCGTGTAGCGTTCGTAAACGCGTTCGAACGGTAAACAGAAGGTTCGCGTTCATGTAGCGTTCGAGAACGCGTTCGAACGGAACCAAACCTGATGCATGATAAAACAAAGAAAGTGCGTGCGCGTTCGCGTAGCGTTCGAGAACGCGTTCGAACGGTAAACAGAAGGTTCGCGTTCGTATAGCGTTCGAGAACGCGTTCGAACGGAACCAGACCTGATGCATGATGAAACCAAGAAAATGCGTGTGCGTTCGCGTAGCGTTCGAGAACGCGTTCGAACGGTAAACAGAAGGTTCGCGTTCGTATAGCGTTCGAGAATGCGTTCGAACGATACCAGACCTGATGCATACAACACATACATAAACAAACAAATCCACAATGTAGGACCTCACGTATCCGATTGAACTCATCTCGCATCCAATCGAACATACACTATCCGGCGCGGCAAAGCATCGTGGTAAAGGATTTTAACCTCTCAAAATAGAGGACCTTTAATCGCACTTACTAAGCCCATGCGCAAACAACACAATACATATATAAAGAAATGAAGACAACGATATCGGACTTCGTGTATCCGATTGAACATATCTCACATCCAATCGAATATACATTATCCGGCGCGGCAAAGCATCGTGGTAAAGGATTTTAACCTCTCAAAATATAGGACCTTTAATCGCACTTACTAAGCCCATGCGCTTTATCTCACAATGCATATAAGAAATAAAAGAAACAATATCTGACTTCGTATACCCGATTGAACACATCTTACATTCAACCGAATATACATCAACCGGCGCGGCAAAGCATCGTGGTAAAGGGTTTTAACCCCTCAAAATAGGGGACCTTTAATCCGACTTACTAAGCCCATGCGCTCGATCACATCATTACGCAAACGAATAACATGCAGAAATTAAATAACGAATAATAAACACATCAAAACAACAGAAAACGAAATATGCGCCGTTTACTCAAGTGGTACGTGGAGTTGTATCCCGAGTACAGATCATACTACCGTCCATTCGGAATCGGCTATGAAATTTATGTCCGGGTTTCCATCCTATATACCACAAGAGGCGACACATTTTCCATTTTATTCAAAGCCACAACATGCATCCACAAATGACTCTCATGCGAATAGAATTCAATAAACAATTAAAAGACGAATATAAACTAATAAAAAGGTGCCCTCAGGTCTAACCTTTTATGTCGACTCTCGGAAGTACGGTGCACGGTCGTCGAAAAAGAGAGGATGCTCCGCAATTCCTCCGGTTCACAGGTTCACGCCTTTCCTCGCTGTTCCACTGCTCAAGCTACTGTTTTGACTCCGATTCGCTGCTGTTTCTCGCTGCTCTTTCGGTGACGTTTTCTGGTCACTGTTTTGGTCTCGGTTTTGGCACTATTTTTGCGGTTAAAGGGCTGCTGTTTAGATGGTGTTAAGGGCTGTATGGGGTTACTGTTTTTGGTGTTTTGTTGGTGATTAGGGGTTGTTTTGAGTGTGATTTCGGTGGCTGGTTTTATGTGTCTCGGCTGTGTGTTGATTTGTGAGGGTTGTGTATGTGAGTTTGGTTGTGTCAATGAGCTTGGGTGTTTCTTGTGTGAATGAATTAGGGGTAGATTGTGGTGAAGGGTTCTTTTTATAGGCAAATGGGGTAGGGCTACTCCTTGCTTGACAAGGAAAGGATTTGGCATTAAAGGTGATATGATTTGGTTTCAAACAAGGAAAACATATATTTTAATTGGGGACAAGATTTGGCTAATTAGGAAGTTGAAATATTTAATTTGTGTTGATTAGGCATACAAAATTTTAAGTTAGGATTAATATATTTTTAATTAGGAATAATAATTTTATTAATGTTTTATTTAATTTGGTATATGATTTAATTAATATTTCATTTAATTTGGTATATGATTTAATTAATATTTTAATGGGCTTTGGTGGGCTAATTGGGCTTGGGTGTGAGGCTAGCAGCAAAACCAGAAATACCGACACCGTTCGAACGCCTCTTCGAACGCTACACGAACGCCCGCAATCTGTTTGACGTTCGAACGTGGTAACGAACGCAGCACGAACGAAAACAGTGAACTTGTGAAATGAATCCGATGACATGTCTATTCTGAATTTCCCCTTCCGACGTCCGTTTCCCGTGACTTCCGTGACTTAAAAGGTAGTGCCTCCAAATGAGACTCATCATAGGGACTTATATGCAAAAATGCAGTGCCTACAGTCGCCCCCACTTTGATGGGGCTTGTGTAATGTGCAACAGTGACAATCCTATCAAAGTTATGCAATGCATTTTCACTTACCTGGCTCGCCAGCTGCCATGTGACTTGCCTGCTGCCTCGACCTGAGTTGATGCCGCAGTGGACCTCGATCATGGGACGCATCCCACTAGCTGCAACCGACAACGGGGGCCTCGACCCTGGGACGCATCCCAATACCGCTGACAAAATATGGGCCTTGACCCTATGACGCATCCTATTACTAACGATGCAGTGGACCTCGATCCTGTGACGCATCCCGATAACTGCAACCGACAACGGGGGCCTCAACCCTGGGACGCATCCCAATACCGCTGACAAAATGTGGGCCTCGACCCTGGGACGCATCCCGAAACTGATGATGCAACGGACCTCGATCCTGGGACGCATCCCAATAGCTGCAACCGACAACGGGGGCCTCGACCCTGGGACGCATCCCAACACCGCTGACAAAATGTGGGCCTCGACCCTGGGACGCATCCCGAAACTGATGATGCAACGGACCTCGATCCTGGGACGCATCCCAATAACTGCAACTGGTACATGTGTTGACGTGGGCCTCAACCCCGGGACGCATCCCCAAGACTGCTGCTAGTATTGATGTGGGCCTCGCCTCCCTGGGACGCATCCCGAAACTGCTGCTGGTATGTTAATGCTTCTAATCGGCTTTTCTTTGCCGCTTTCTCTTTTCTTCTTCAAAACCTGTGAATACAAAACAAACACAAAACGAATGCCAAAATGTGTTACGTGTATGCATGCATGCATGAGTTACCTTATCCCGTCGGGTTAGGCCTTCTGCCAAGTCTTCTCTTTCTCAGGGAAAATATTGCTTCAATCTGTCCACGTTGATCGGCTCAGTGAACTCGTTACCTTCCAAGTCTGACAGTTTCACTGCCCCATTTCCCATTACTTTCTGCACTATGTAGGGTCCTTCCCAGTTAGGTCTGAACTTTCCTCTCGGATCTGTCGTCGATGGCCTCGACTGCTTAAGTACCAAATCACCCTTTCTGATCTTGGTGGGACGTACTTTCTTGTTGAATGCTCGGGCTAGTCTCTTCTGATACAACTGCATATGATACAAAGCCTTTGTTCTCTTCTCATCCAACAGTGCTAACTGATCAAACCTCTGTGCGGCCCATTCTTGTTCCGGTAACTCTGCCTCTGCTAATACCCTCATAGACTGTATTTCCACTTCCACTGGCAATACTGCTTCCATTCCATAGACCAAAGAGTAAGGCGTGGCCCTGTTGCTGTTCTTACTGATGTTCTGTACCCCCACAAAGCATATGGCAGTTTGTCGGCCCAATCTCTGCAGTTTTCTGTCATCTTGGCTAAAATCGTCTTTATAGTCTTGTTGGCTGCCTCAACTGCCCCATTTGCCTGCGGCCTATACGGTGATGACTTGTGATGGCCTATCCCATATTTCTGTAACATTGCCTTTGTTTCTCCTTGAAACTGAACTCCGTTGTCCGTCACTACATGGTGTGGCATACCATACCGACAAATAAGATTTCGAGCTATAAACCTTGCCATCTGTTTCGCTGTAACATTGCGAAATGATTCGGCTTCCACCCATTTCGAGAAGTAGTCTACTGCCACTACTATGAAGCGATGCCCATTCGATGCATTCGGTCGAATCTCTCCAATCATATCAATTCCCCATGCTGAGAAAGGCCACGGCTCTGACAGCCCATGCAACTCTGTGTGCGGTAAATGATTCAAATTGTCGTGTGCCTGACAATTATGACAGTGCTTTACCATCTTCGCACAGTCCGTCTCCATGGTTGACCAGTAAAAACCCTGTCTCACTATCTTGAGGGACAGATTCAACCCATTCATGTGCGGACCACATACCCCGGCGTGTACTTCTCCCATTACTTGCTGAGCCTTTGCTTGCCTCTTATACAGTTCCCCTTTCAAAATTACATACTGGGAAGCTAACCTCTGAATGGCTATTCTGTCTTTTCTGCCTGCTCCTTCTGGGAGTTCCCTATATTCCAGATACCTCTGAATGTCATGATACCAAGGTTTACCGTCATCGACCTCTATTTCCAGAATTCTCTCTATCTCATAAACAGGTCTTCTGGCTGTTGTCAGTATCAACGGTCTCATCACTAACTTTTCTGGATTTTCCCAAGTCGCTGCAAGTGTAGCTAATGCATCTGCCATCTGATTCTCTTCTCTCGGCAAGTGCTGAAACTTACAATCGGGGATAACCTGTGCCAATTTTCTGAGGTGAAAAAGGTAAGGTTTCAACCGTTCTTCTTTCAATTCCCATTCTCCTCGCATCTGCTGGACTACCAACATAGAATCTCCGTAGACTTCCACACTCTCGGCCTTCAAGGCTATCAATGCAGTCAAACCAAAAGCACATGCTTCATACTCGGCCATGTTGTTTGTTACTCTGAATGTCAACCTTTTGGCCAAAGGCAAGGTTTCTCCTTCGGGGGTCACTATCACAATCCCAATTCCGGCTCCCTTGCAATTCACTGCTCCATCAAAATACATCTTCCATCTCTGAACTGTTATTGCTTGGATCTCTTCATCTGGAAATTCAAACTTATACTGATCCCCTTCAATAGGTTGCAACGCCAGAAACTCTGCTACTGCTCGCCCCTTGATCACTTTGGTGGTGAGATACTCAATATCAAACTCTGTCAGCAATACTAACCATCTGCCCAATTTCCCCACTAGCGAAGGCACTGAATGCAGATATTTCAGAGGATTCTCCTTTGCCACTACCTGGATCTTGTAAGACTGAAAATAATGCCGCAATTTTCTGGAAGCCCATACCACTGCAAGACAGATCTTCTCTACTTCCTGATATCGAGCCTCATACGGGAGCATCTTCTTACTCAGATAGTAAACTGCATGTTCTACCCCTGTCTCATCTGTCTGTACCATCATTGCCCCCAGTGCTTCTGATTCTATGGCCAAATACAATATCAAAGGTCTGCCCAATCTCGGAGGTTTCAACACATGAGGCTTTACCAAGTACTCTCTGATCTTGTCGAAAGCTGACTGACACTGCTCATTCCACTTTACCGGCTGATCATTTCTCAACAGTTTGAAAATAGGCTCACACACTGACGTCAACTTGACGATGAACCGACTGATGTACTAAATCTTCCCCAGGAATGCTCTGACTTCCTTCTCAGTCTTCGGCGCTGGCATCTCTGTGATTGCTTTGATCTTTTCAGAGTCTACCTCAATTCCTCCCATTCCTACTGTATGCCCCAGCAGCTTTCCTGATGTTACCCCAAACACACATTTCTTGGGGTTCAGCCGCAGGTTTACTTGTCAACTCTCTGAAGAACCTCTCCAGTGCTTCTATATGCCCAATTTTTGTCTCTGATTTCACCATCATGTCATCCACATACACTTCAATCTCTTTGTGCATCAAGTCATGAAATAAGGTAGTGGCCATCCGTTGAGCCAAACGTAATTACCCTGTAACAAATACCCGTAATACCCCACTCGGTAACAAAGGCAGTCTTGTGCTTATCTTCCCAGCCATGAGCACCTGATTGTAACCTGAAAACCCGTCTGCAAATGAATACATAGCAGATAGAGCCGCACTATCAACCAGAACATCTATGTGCGGTAGAGAAAAATCATCTTTCGGGCAAGCCTTGTTGAGATCTCTGTAATCCACACACATTCTGACTTTCCCGTCTTTCTTCGGTACTGGCACAATATTTGCTAGCCACTCAGGATACTTCACTACTTCCAGGAACCCCACATCTATCTGTTTTTAACCTCTTCTCTGACTTTCTCAGCCCTCAGGTCTCATCCGTCGGATTTTTGTTTCACTGGCCTCATATTCGGATAAGTGGTATTGTGTGCTGGGCAATGTTTCTGTCTACCCCAGGCATGTCCTCATAGGACCAAGCAAACACTTTGGCATATCTGACCAATACTTCTTCTAATTTCTCCCTCTCCTCGGAGGTAACTTCACTTGCAATCAGAATTTCCTTGGGGTTCTCAGATGTACCCAAGTTAAATGCAGTAGTTCTGGCTGAACTGATATCAAATATGCTTGTTTCATGTAGAGCAAATGGAAATGACTCAGGCAAGTAAGCAAAAGAAACGTCTTTATTATTGGATAATGCGGAAGTACATTCAAACAAATCAGGAAGGTAAATGTCTTCATCATCTATAGACACTTCTTCCTCTGCAACCAGGTTCTCTTCAGGCTTTAGATCCTCTTCAAGAGTCAGACTCTCCAACTTCTCATCAGTTCTTCTTCCCAATTCTCTGCTTCTTCCCCAACTTCTTTGGTCAGCATCTTCTTGCCCAGCATCTCTTGGAAGATCTCAAACCAGGTACCACAATCCCGTTAACTTCTATCGTTCTTCGTTCGGCTCACCCTGATACCATGAAGCCTTCACAAAACAATCTGCCAGTTTCAACCCTTTCTTTTTAACCTTCGGCTTTTCCTCGTCAGATGTGTACCCCAAACCCTTCCGAGTAGTCTGTCCTCTGAAATCTGGCAATTTTGAACCTTCACCCGGCTCAAACTTCATTTTTTTCATGATCCTAGCCACCCTAGGATCCACCCATTCCTCAAAAGTTGCCGACACTTGGAACCTCGTGAAAGGTTGTATTTCCAAAGCAGCCACAACGTTGTCTACCTCAGCTCGGATGGTGACAATCTCTCCCCCATATGGGAACTTAATCATCTGATGCA
Source organism: Zanthoxylum bungeanum (assembly GCA_019454045.1). Taxonomy (NCBI): domain Eukaryota; kingdom Viridiplantae; phylum Streptophyta; class Magnoliopsida; order Sapindales; family Rutaceae; genus Zanthoxylum; species Zanthoxylum bungeanum. Next base: position 24,753 of record SKCR01042375.1, read on the forward strand.
GAGTGGAGGGCACGCCCCAAGCTTATGAAACCAAGGCCTTCCCAACAACAAGGCAAAAGTGGCTGGGATATCCAGCACTGTGAACTCAACTTCGTCCTCAATAGGACCAACCTTGACCGCTGCTACAAATGTACCCTCAACTCCTCGCTTACTGTCATCATAAGCCTTGATAGTCATACTAGAGGGATCCAAATCCGTTGCTTTCATACCCAGCTTTGCCAAAATCTTCAATGGGCACACATTAATGGATGAGCCGTCATCCACCATCACACAAGAGGTCTTTTACCCCTTACTCAGCCCTGATAAACAAAGGTCTATTATGGTTTCTCCCCTCAGCTGGGAGTTCTTCCTCAGAAAAAGTGATTGCCTGCAAAGTCTCCTTTTGCACTGACCCAACAAACATTGCGGGGTTGGCATCCTCCGTTACTACTATCTTGCTCAAGGCCTCAACCATGGCCCCCTGTGCTCCTGAGATGCACACAACAGATCCAGATACTCACTTGTGCTCGGGTTTTCCTCTGCTGCAGCACTACATCTCCCTCGGCACCTTCTGTGTTCTCTCAGCCACTTCTCTACCCTCTGATAACACTCATTTACCCTTATCAGTCATATCGTTGTAGAAACGCCCACTTCGTGTCATACCCCTCACTTCTTCTTCATCACTACTAGAGAAGTCTGCCCAGAAACTCTTCCCATGTTCGGTTTCATCTTCCCTGTTACTATCCCAAATCCCGAGGCAAACGGCTTGGAGGTCAAAGGATTTGAGGACAAGGTTCTCGGGTAGGCCAGAGTTTATCATATAGGTTGGTGGCGGGACAGAGTGGTAATTTGGTAAAGGGTTCTGGTGTGTGTTGGGGTGTTCTGTTTCAGGGTCGGGTATCTTTTTGGAGTCTATAAGGTCTTGGATTTCATGGCGGAGCCGGGCACAGTTGTCGGTATCGTGGCCTTTCTGTTGGTGGAATTGGCAATATTGGTTTAGGTTGAGATGTGGTGGTGGAGGATTTGGGAGTGGTTTGGTTTCTAAAGGTTTCAGGAGTCCTTGTCTCTTCAATTTCTCCAATACCTTGGACAAGGGTCTACCCAAGTTGGAGAATCTCCGGTTTCGGATAGCAGCAATCTCAGCAGAAACGGGCTTTGTTCCCGATGTCCCCCCAATGGGCCTCCTGTTCAGACCATAGAATTTTCTATTCTCGGCCTCTTCTTCCTCAATATCCATGACAGTTTCCCTCAACTGTCGAAAATCAGTAATCATGGAGGTCATCCTCCTTAGCTTCCCATAGATGGAGGGCTTGGTGCCCTTGATGATCATTTTTATCTGGTCCTTCTCTGAGGGCCTGGTCTGCATCTTTAAGAGCTGGCTTCTCCAGCGGTCCACATACTCCTTGAAACTCTATTCCGGTTTCTGCCTGGTGTTCTCCAAATCTTGGAGTGACAGATCTATCTCCAAGTCTGTGACATACTGTTTCAGGAATGCATCAGCCAATTCCCTCCAATCTTCCCTTACTTTCTTCTCAAGGCTGTGATACCATACCACCGGTGCCCCCTCGAGTGACATTCCAAACATCTTTGTACCTGTCGCTTCGTCAAACCCACGGAACTCATAACTGATACATACTGACGGAGATGAACCCTTGGATCCCCATTCCCGTTGAACTTAGCCATATCCGGCATCTTGAACTGAGCATGCAACTGTTCTTCGAAGGTCATTGCCTCATAATCTAACAACTTTTCATGCTTACCCTTCATTTTGCTGGTAACTGTTTCAACCTGATCCCGAAGCTTCTGAAATTCTGCCTGAGACCCCATCACTTTGCCTGTTGCATATTCTGCCATGTCATCGTCAAAAGTGGGGATATCATCCCCCAACCCATTCGGAGGCTCCTCGCGCCTCACATTCTCAGAACTCCCCCCAGCACGGGGTACGGCCATACCAGCCATAGCAGTAGTCAATGCCTGCAACTGTTCAGTAATTTTGGCGAGACCGTTTTCCAACTGATCTATCCTGGATACCTCGCTATCGGATGTACTCATATCTTTTACCAGTCTTTTAGTGAGTCTTCCTCTTCCCTAACCCAACGGGACTCTATGATATCTTTTTGACATAGAGGGTGTTAACAGGGTATATGTATGCATGAGATGAAGGAGATGCATGCGATACAAGGAATATATCAACTCATGAAAATTTTCACATAAATCGGCCCATCATCATTATGGAAGCTTTTGGGCCAACTGTCATAGGAGTGAACTCGCCCCAGTTTAAATGGCCCAACAAGTTCACATCTCATGGAAAAAAGTCCAATTGTATCCAAATGATAATGTTCCTAAACACAGACATATAATGGCCCATTGGCGTTTTGGAAGCTTTTGGCCCGATCATCATAAGATACATTCTTGTCCCAGTTTAAATGGCCCAACAAGCCCATATCCCATGATAAAAGGTCCGAATGGATCCAAATGACAATGTTCCCAAACACAAGCATACAAAAATAACTTCTACAGAGTGGCCCATCAACATTTCAGAAGCTTTTGGCCCAATCATCATAGGATACGAACTCGTCCCAGTTTAAATGGCCCAACAAGTTCGCATTTCTGACAAGAAATCCAACTACATCCAAATGAGGATGGTCCACAAGCACAAGGAAATAGTTGCTATAGGCCATATGACCTCGGTCTACTTGTGGTTTTGCGGGAGTGTAGACAAAGACTCTCGCTGGCGAAGGATTGCCCACAACTAGGTCTCCCCACTCAAGGGTTCGAGCGACCAAGTGAGCGCACCTTTTTTATACCTTACAGTACGTGCCAACGAGTTATGGTGTGTGACTGACTGTCAAATGGATTTCTCGTTGTAGATTCCCCAGAGGGAGGGTGGAGCGAGGCTCTCTTAAGTACCCTAGCCTCTTAGGCTCTTATCGCTTGGTGACAGGAATAAACAACGAGTCTTCCAAATTAGTCCATCACAATAGGCCACAAGTAAGTGATTGTCTAGGTGCCTTCACAGCTTTTCCTTATAGAAAGGTAGTGAATGAGGGAAGACACCAAACCATTACCTAGCCTTAAAAGTGCCTTTGATTAAACCCCTTTTAACCCACAGTAAAGACAATTAATTAAAGCACAATTCATAATATTACAAGACATTATTTCGAGGCCGATTCTCTATCCCTAGTGGAGTCACCAAACTGTGGGACAAATAAACTGGGCGACGAATGCTGTTCTAGGCTCGCGGCCTAGTTAGGAGTACGGAGTAGCCCGCGGGGGACTAAATCGGAGAATAATAGAGTCGCCACCCGGTGTGAACCAAAAAATGAGATTTAAGGCCGCACTCACCCCTCGCAAGGGAAGACCTCAAACCGTTGGGTTCGGAATGGTCTCTTACTTATGCCACTTGTAATAAAATGATTTGTGAAATAATCTAACCAAGCCTAAGCAACATATTTCCAAGGATGATTTATCCCTAAGTTCGCATGCATACGTCAACAAATTCATCTAAATTTACACGTTACACTTATCCGAATTTGCATACAGCCTATTTGCATGTAATCTATGTCTCAATTTGCATACAGATAAATTGACATACGGAAAGCATATAATTTCACATTGGTAGACACAGAATCGCGAACAAATAATATTCATACAAGCATGCATATTAAGGAAAGACAATTAAGCGTATGACGGAAATAGATACCTAAAGCGGTACTACAAATGCATAAGGTAAAAAAGAGAAAATTATATGCTAAAATAGACATGTCGTGATATGATGAAAGGACTCAGTGCAGTGGGTGCGCGTTCGTGTAGCGTTCGTAAACGCGTTCGAATGGTAAACAGAAGGTTCGCGTTCATGTAGCGTTCGAGAACGCGTTCGAACGGAACCAAACCTGATGCATGATAAAACAAAGAAAGTGCGTGCGCGTTTGCGTAGCGTTCGAGAACGCGTTCGAACAGTAAACAGAAGGTTCGCGGTCTTATAGCGTTCGAGAACGCATTCGAACGGAACCAGACCTGATGCATGATGAAACCAAGAAAATGCGTGTGCGTTCGCGTAGCGTTCGAGAACGCGTTCAAACGGTAAACAGAAGGTTCGCGTTCGTATAGCGTTCGAGAATGCGTTCGAACGGTACCAGAACTGATGCATACAACACATATATAAACAAACAAATCCACAATGTAGGACCTCACGTATCCGATTGAATCATCTCGCATCCAATCGAACATACACTATCCGGCGCGGTAAAGCATCGTGGTAAAGGATTTTAACCTCTCAAAATAGAGGACCTTTAATGCACTTACTAAGCCCATGCGCAAACAACACAATACATATATAAAGAAGTGAAGACAACGATATCGGACTTCGTGTATCCGATTGAACTATATCACACTCCAATCGAATATACATTATCCGGCACGGCAAAGCATCGTGGTAAAGATTTTAACCTCTCAAAATAGAGGACCTTTAATCGCACTTCCCATGCGCTTTATCTCACAATGCATATAAGAAATAAAAGACAATATCTGACTTCGTATACCCGATTGAACACATCTTACATTCAACCGAATATACATCAACCGGCGCGGAAAAGCATCGTGGTAAAGGGTTTTAACCCCTCAAAATAGGGGACCTTTAATCCGACTTACTAAGCCCATGCGCTCGATCATATCATTACACAAACGAATAACATGCAGAAATTAAATAACGAATAATAAACACATCAAAACAACAGAAAACGAAATATGCGCCGTTTACTCAAGTGGTACGTGGAGTTGTATCCCGAGTACAGATCATACTACCGTCCATTCGGAATCGTCTATGAAATTTATGTCCGGGTTTCCATCCTATATACCACAAGAGGCGACACATTTTCCATTTTATTCAAAGCCACAACATGCATCCACAAATGACTCTCATGCGAATAGAATTCAATAAACAATTAAAAGACGAATATAAACTAATAAAAAGGTGCCCTCAGGTCTAACCTTTTATGTCGACTCTCGGAAGTACGGTGCACGGTCGTCGGAAAAGAGTGGATGCTCCGCAATTCCTCCGGTTCACAGGTTCACGCCTTTCCTCGCTGTTCCACTGCTCAAGCTACTGTTTTGACTCCGATTCGCTGCTGTTTCTCGCTGCTCTTTCGGTGACATTTTCTGGTCACTGTTTTGGTCTCGGTTTTGGCACTCTTTTTGCGGTTAAAGGGCTGCTGTTTAGATGGTGTTAAGGGATGTATGGGGTTACTGTTTTTGGTGTTTTGTTGGTGATTAGGGATTGTTTTGAGTGTGATTTCGGTGGCTGGTGTTTATGTGTCTCGGCTGTGTGTTTGATTTGTGAGGGTTGTGTATGTGAGTTTGGTGTGTCAATGAGCTTGGGTGTTTCTTGTGTGAATGAATTAGGGGTTTAGATGTGTGGTGAAGGGTTCTTTTTATAGGCAAATGAGGTGGGGCTACTCCTTGCTTGACAAGGAAAGGATTTGGCATTAAAGTGAGATATGATTTGGTTTCAAACAAGGAAAACATATATTTTAATTGGGGACAAGATTTGGCTAATTAGGAAGTTGAAATATTTAATTTGTGTTGATTAGGCATACAAAATTTTAAGTTAGGATTAATATATTTTTAATTAGGAATAATATTGGTTGATTGATTTTAATTAGGCATGATTTTATTTAATGTTTTATTTAATTTGGTATATGATTTAATTAATATTTCATTTAATTTGGTATATGATTTAATTAATATTTTAATGGGCTTTGGTGGGCTAATTGGGCTTGGGTGTGAGGCTAGCGGCAAAACCAGAAATACCGACACCGTTCGAACGCCTCTTCGAACGCTACACGAACGCCCGCAATCTGTTTGACGTTCGAACGTGGTAACGAACGCAGCACGAACGAAAACAATGAACTTGTGAAATGAATCCGATGACATGTCTATTCTGAATTTCCCCTACCGACGTCCGTTTCCCGTGACTTCCGTGACTTAAAAGGTAGTGCCTCCAAATGAGACTCATCATAGAGACTTATATGCAAAAATGAAGTGCCTACAGTCGCCCTCACTTTGATGGGGCTTGTGTAATGTTCAACAGTGACAATCCTATCAAAGTTATATGCATGCATTTTCACTTACCTGGCTCGCCAGCTGCCATGTGACTTGCCTGCTGCCTCGACCTAGTTGATGCCGCAGTGGACCTCGATCATGGGACGCATCCCCTAACTGCAACCGACAACGGGGGCCTCGAACCTGGGACGCATCCCAATACCGCTGACAAAATGGGGGCCTTGACCCTATGACGCATCCTATTACTAACGATGCAGTAGACCTCGATCATGTGACGCATCCCGATAACTGCAACCGACAACGGGGGCCTCAACCCTGGGACGCATCCCAATACCGCTGACAAAATGTGGGCCTCGACCCTGGGACGCATCCCGAAACTGATGATGCAACGGACCTCGATCCTGGGACGTATTTCAATAGCTGCAACCGACAACGGGGGCCTCGACCCTAGGATGCATCCCAACACCGCTGACAAAATGTGGGCCTCGATCCTAGGACGCATCCCGAAACTGATGATGCAACGGACCTCGATCCTGGGACGCATCCCAATAACTGCAACTGGTACATGTGTTGAGGTGGGCCTCAACCCCGAGACACATCCCAAAGACTGCTGCTAGTATTGATTTGGGCCTCGCCTCCCTGGGACGCATCCTGAAACTGCTGCTGGTATGTTAATGCTTCTAATTGGCTTTTCTTTGCCATTTTCTCTTTTCTTCTTCAAAACCTGTGAATACAAAACAATCACAAAAAGAATGCCAAAATGTGTTACGTGTATGCATGCATGCATGAGTTACCTTATCCCGTCGGGTTAGGCCTTCTGCCAAGTCTTCTCTTTCATAGGGAAAATATTGCTTCAATCTGTCCACGTTGATCGGCTCAGTGAACTCGTTACCTTCCAAGTCTGACAGTTTCACTGCCCCATTTCCCATTACTTTCTGCACTATGTAGGGTCCTTCCCAGTTAGGTCTGAACTTTCCTCTCGGATCTGTCGTCGATGGCCTCGACTGCTTAAGTACCAAATCACCTTTTCTGATCTTGGTGGGACGTACTTTCTTGTTGAATGCTCGGGCTAGTCTCTTCTGATACAACTGCATATGATACAAAGCCTTTGTTCTCTTCTCATCCAACAGTGCTAACTGATCAAACCTCTGTGCGGCCCATTCTTGTTCTGGTAACTCTGCCTCTGTTAATATCCTCATAGACTGTATTTCCACTTCCACTTCCACTGGCAATACTGCTTCCATTCCATAGACCAAAGAGTAAGGCGTGGCCCCTGTTGCTGTTCTTACTGATGTTCTGTACCCCCACAAAGCATATGGCAGTTTGTCGGCCCAATCTCTGCAGTTTTCTGTCATCTTGGCTAAAATCGTCTTTATAGTCTTGTTCGCTGCCTCAACTGCCCCATTTGCCTGCGGCCTATACGGTGATGACTTGTGATGGCTTATCCCATATTTCAGTAACATTGCCTTTGTTTCTCCTTGAAACTGAACTCCGTTGTCCGTCACTACATGGTGTGGTATACCATACCGACAAATAAGATTTCGAGCTATAAACCTTGCCATCTGTTTCACTGTAACATTGCGAAATGATTCGGCTTCCACTCATTTCGAGAAGTAGTCTACTGCCACTACTATGAAGCGATGCACATTCGATACATTCGGTCGAATCTCTCCAATCATATCAATTCCCCATGCTGAGAAAGGCCATGGCTCTGACAGCCCATGCAACTCTGTTTGCGGTAAATGATTCAAATTGACGTGTGCCTGACAATTATGACAGTGCTTTACCATCTTCGCACAGTCCGTCTCCATGGTTGACCAGTAAAAACCCTGTCTCACTATCTTGCGGGACAGATTCAACCCATTCATGTGCGGACCACATACCCAGGCGTGTACTTCTCCCATTACCTGCTGAGCCTCTTCTCTTCTCACACATTTCAACTGAATACCGTTTGCTTGCCTCTTATACAGTTCCCCTTTCAAAATTACATACTGGGAAGCTAACCTCTGAATGGCTATTCTGTCTTTTCTGCCTGCTCTTTCTGGGAGTTCCCTATGTTCCAGATACCTCTGAATGTCATGATACCAAGGTTTACCGTCATCAACCTCTATTTCCAGAATTTTCTCTATCTCATAAACAGGTCTTCTGGCTGTTGTCAGTATCAACGGTCTCATCACTAACTTTTCTGGATTTTCCCAAGTCGCTGCAAGTGTAGCTAATGCATCTGCCATCTGATTCTCTTCTCTCGGCAAGTGTGCTGAAACTTACAATCGGGATAACCTGTGCCAATTTTCTGAGGTGAAAAAGGTAAGGTTTCAACTGTTCTTCTTTCAATTCCCATTCTCCTTGCATCTGCTGGACTACCAATATAGAATCTACGTAAACTTCCACACTCTCGGCCTTCCAGGCTATCAATGCAGTCAAACCTACATGCTTCATACTCGGCCATGTTTGTTACTCTGAATGTCAACCTTTTTGGCCAAAGGCAATTTTTCTCCTTCGGGGGTCACTATCACAATCCCAATTCCGGCTCCTTTGCAATTCACTGCTCCATCAAAATACATCTTCCATCTCTGAACTATTATTGCTTGGATCTCTTCATCTGGAAATTCAAACTTATACTGATCCCCTTCAATAGGTTGCAACGCCAGAAACTCTGCTACTGCTCGCCCCTTGATCACTTTGGTGGTGAGATACTCAATATCAAACTCTGTCAGCAATACTAACCATCTGCCCAATTTCCCCACTAGCGAAGGCACTGAATGCAGATATTTCAGAGGATTCTCCTTTGCCACTACCTGGATCTTGTAAGACTGAAAATAATGCCGCAATTTTCTGGAAGCCCATACCACTGCAAGACAGATATTCTCTACTTCCTGATATCGAGCCTCATACGGGAGCATCTTCTTACTCAGATAGTAAATTGCATGTTCTACCCCTGTCTCATCTGCCTGTACCATCATTGCCCCCAGTGCTTCTGATTCTATGGCCAAATACAATATCAAAGGTATGCCCAATCTCGGAGGTTTCAACACATGAGGCTTTACCAAGTACTCTCTGATCTTGTCGAAAGCTGACTGACACTGCTCATTCCACTTTACCGGCTGATCATTTCTCAACAGTTTAAAGATAGGCTCACATACTGACGTCAACTTGGCGATGAACCGACTGATGTACTAAATCTTCCCCAGGAATGCTCTGACTTCCTTCTCAGTCTTCGGCGCTGGCATCTCTGTGATTGCTTTGATCTTTTCAGAGTCTACCTCAATTCCTCCCATTCCTACTGTATGCCCCATCAGCTTTCCTGATGTTACCCCAAACACACATTTCTTGAGATTCAGCCGCAGTTTGTACTTGTCAACTCTCTGAAGAAACCTCTCCAGTGCTTCTATATGCCCAATTCTTGTCTCTGATTTCACCATCATGTCATCCACATAAACTTCAATCTCTTTGTGCATCAAGTCATGAAATAAGGTAGTGGCCATCCGTTGATACGTAGCTCCCGCATTCTTGAGCCCAAACGGCATTACCTTGTAACAATAAGTACCCCACTCGGTAACAAAGGCAGTCTTGTGCTTATCTTCCCCAGCCATGAGCACCTGATTGTAACCTGAAAACCCGTCTGCAAATGAATACATAGCAGATAGAGCCGCACTATCAACCAGAACATCTATGTGCGGTAGCGGAAAATCATCTTTCGGGCAAGCCTTGTTGAGATCTCTGTAATCCACACACATTCTGACTTTCCCGTCTTTCTTCGGTACTGGTACAATATTTGCTAGCCACTCAGGATATTTCACTACTTCCAGGAACCCCACATCTATCTGTTTTTTAACCTCTTCTCTGACTTTCTCAGCCCACTCAGGTCTCATCCGTCAGAGTTTTTGTTTCACTGGCCTCATATTCGGATAAGTGGGTATTGTGTGCTGGGCAATATTTCTGTCTACCCCAGGCATGTCCTCATAGGACCAAGCAAACACTTTGGCATATCTGACCAATACTTCTTCTAATTTCTCCCTCTCCTCGGAGGTAACTTCACTTGCAATCAGAATTTCCTTGGGGTTCTCAGATGTACCCAAGTTAAATGCAGTAGTTTTGGCTGAACTGATATCAAATATGCTTGTTTCATGTAGAGCAAATGGAAATGACTCAGGCAAGTAAGCAAAAGAAACGTCTTTATTATTGGATAATGCGGAAGTACATTCAAACAAATCAGGAAGGTAAATGTCTTCATCATCTATAGACACTTCTTCCTCTGCAACCGGTTTCTTCAGGCTTTAGATCCTCTTCAAGAGTCAAACTCTCCAACTTCATCAGTTCTTCTTCCCAATTCTCTGCTTCTTCCCCAACTTCATTGGTCAGCATCTTCTTGCCCAGCATCTCTTGGAAGATCTCAAAACCAGGTACCACAATCCCGTTAACTTCTATCGGTTCGGGCTCACCCTGATACCATGAAGCCTTCACAAAACAATCTGCCAGTTTCAACCCTTTCTTTTTAACCTTCGGCTTTTCCTCGTCAGATGTGTACCCCAAACCCTTTCGAGTAGTCTGTCCTCTGAAATCTGGCAATTTTGAACCTTCACCCGGCTCAAACTTCATTTTTTTCATGATCCTAGCCACCCTAGGATCCACCCATTCCTCAAAAGTTGTCGACACTTGGAACCTCGTGAAAGGTTGTATTTCCAAAGTAGCCACATCGTTGTCTACCTCAGCTCGGATGGTGACAATCTCTCCCCATATGGGAACTTAATCATCTGATGCAGAGTGGAGGGCACACCCCAAGCTTATGAAACCAAGGCCTTCCCAACAACAAGGCAAAAGTGGCTGGGATATCCAGCACTGTGAACTCAACTTCGTCCTCAATAGGACCAACCTTGACCGCTGCTACAAATGTACCCTCAACTCCTCGCTTACTGTCATCATAAGCCTTGATAGTCATACTAGAGGGATCCAAATCTGTTGCTTTCATACCCAGCTTTGCCAAAATCTTCAATGGGCACACATTAATGGATGAGCCGTCATCCACCATCACACAAGAGGTCCTTTTACCCCTTACTCCAGCCCTGATAAACAAAGGTCTATTATGGTTTCTCCCCTCAGCTGGGAGTTCTTCCTCAGAAAAAGTGATTGCCTGCAAAGTCTCCTTTTGCACTGACCCAACAAACATTGCGGGGTTGGCATCCTCCGTTACTACTATCTTGCTCAAGGCCTCAACCATGGCCCGCCTGTGCTCCTGAGATGCACACAACAGATCCCAGATACTCACTTGTGCTCGGGTTTTCCTCAACTGCTGCAGCACTACATCTCCCTCGGCACCTTCTGTGTTCTCAGCCACTTCTCTACCCTCTGATAACACTCATTTACCCTTATCAGTCATATCTTTGTAGAAACGCCCGCTGCGTGTCATACCCCTCACTTCTTCTTCATCACTACTAGAGAAGTCTGCCCAGAAACTCTTCCCATGTTTGGTTTCATCTTCCCTGTTACTATCCCAAATCCCGAGGCAAATGGCTTGGAGGTCAAAGGATTTGAGGACAAGGTTCTCGGGTAGGCCAGAGTTTATCATATAGGTTGGTGGCGGGACAGAGTGGTAATTTGGTAAAGGGTTCTGGTGTGTGTTGGGGTGTTTTGTTTCAGGGTCGGGTATCTTTTGGGAGTCTATAAGGTCTTGGATTTCATGGCGAAGCCGGCACAATTGTCGGTATCGTGGCCTTTCTGTTGGTGGAATTGGCAATATTGGGTTAGGTTGAGATGTGGTGGTGGAGGATTTGGGAGTGTTTGGTTTCTAAAGGTTTCAGGAGTCCTTGTCTCTTCAATTCTCCAATACCTTGGACAAGGATCTACCCAAGTTGGAGAATCTCCGGTTTCGGATAGCAGCAATCTCAGCAGAAACGGGCTTTGTTCCCGATGTCCCCCCAATGGCCTCCTGTTCAGACCATAGAATTTTCTATTCTCGGCCTCTTCTTCCTCAATATCCATGACAGTTTCCCTCAACTGTCGAAAATCAGTAATCATGGAGGTCATCCTCCTTAGCTTCCCATAGATGGAGGGCTTGGTGCCCTTGATGATCATTTTTATCTGGTCCTTCTCTGAGGGCCTGGTCTGCATCTTTAAGAGCTGGCTTCTCCAGCGGTCCACATACTCCTTGAAACTCTATTCCGATTTCTGCCTGGTGTTCTCCAAATCTCGGAGTGACAGATCTATCTCCAAGTCCGTGACATACTGTTTCAGGAATGCATCAGCCAATTCCCTCCAATCTTCCCTTACTTTCTTCTCAAGGCTGTGATACCATACCACTGGTGCCCCCTCGAGTGACATTCCAAACATCTTATGTACATGTCGCTTCGTCAAACCCACGGAACTCATAACTGATACATATTGACGGAGATGAACCTTTGGATCCCCATTCTTGTTGAACTTAGCCATATCCGACATCTTGAACTGAGCAGGCAACTGTTCTTCGAAGGTCATTGCCTCATAATCTAACAACTCTTCATGCTTACCCTTCATTTTGCGGGTAACTGTTTCAACCTGATCCCGAAGCTTCTGAAATTCTGCCTGAGACCCCATCACTTTGCTTGTTGCATATTCTGTCATGTCATCGTCAAAAGTGGGGATATCATCCCCCAACCCATTCGGAGGCTCCTCGCGCCTCACATTCTCAGAACTCCCCCCAGTACGGGGTACGGCCATACCAGCCATAGCAGTAGTCAATGCCTGCAACTGTTTAGTAATTTTGGCGAGACCGTTTTCCAACTGATCTATCCTGGATACCTCGCTATCGGATGTACTCATATCTTTTACCAGTCTTTTAGTGAGTCTTCCCTCTTCCCTAACCCAACGGGACTCTATGATATCTTTTTGACATATAGGGTGTTAACAGGGTATATGTATGCATGAGATGAAGGAGATGCATGCGATACAAGGAATATATCAACTCATGAAAATTTTCACACAAATCGGCCAATCATCATTATGGAAGCTTTTGGGCTAACTGTCATAGGAGTGAACTCGCCCCAGTTTAAATGGCCCAACAAGTTCACATCTCATGGAAAAAAGTCCAACTGTATCCAAATGATAATGTTCCTAAACTCAGACATATAATGGCTCATTGGCGTTTTGGAAGCTTTTGGCCCGATCATCATAAGATACGTTATTGTCCCAGTTTAAATGGCCCAACAAGCCCATATCCCATGATAAAAGGTCTGAATGGATCCAAATGACAATGTTCCCAAACACAAGCATACAAAAATAACTTCTACAGAGTGGCCCATCAACATTTCAGAAGCTTTTAGCTCAATCATCATAGGATACGAACTCGTCCCAGTTTAAATGGCCCAACAAGTTCGCATTTCTGACAAGAAATCCAACTACATCCAAATGAGGATGGTCCACAAGCGCAAGGAAATAGTTTCTATATGCCATATGACCTCGGTCTACTTGTGGGTTTGCGGGAGTGTAGACAAAGACTCTCGCTGGCGAAGGATTGCCCACAACTAGGTCTCCCCACTCAAGGGTTCGAGCGACCAAATGAGCACACCTTTTTTATACCTTACAGTACGTGCCAACGAGTTATGGTGTGTGACTGACTGTCAAATGGATTTCCCGTTGTAGATTCCCCAGAGGGAGGGTGGAGCGAGGCTCTCTTAAGTACCCTAGCCTCTTAGGCTCTTATCGCTTGGTGACAAGAATAAACAACGAGTCTTCCAAATTAGTCCATCACAATAGGCCACAAGTAAGTGATTGTCTAGGTGCCTTCACAGCTTTTCCTTATAGAAAGGTAGTGAATGAGGGAAGACACCAAACCATTACCTAGCCTTAAAAGTGCCTTTGATTAAAGCCATTTTAACCCACAGAAAACACAGTTAATTAAAGCACAAATCATAATATTAAAAGACATTATTTCGGGGCCGATTCTCTATCCCCAGTGGAGTCACCAGACTGTGGGACACAGAAACTGGGCGACGCATGTTGTTCTAGGCTCGCGGCCTAGTTGGGAGTACGGAGTAGCCCGTGGGGGACTAAACCGGAGAATAATGGAGTCGCCACCCGGTGTGAACCGGGAAAATGAGATTTAAGGCCGCACTCACCCCTCGCAAGGGAATACCTCAAACCGTTGGGTTCGGAATGGTCCCTTACTTATGCCACTTGTAATAAAATGATTTGTGCAATAATCTAACCAAGCCTAAGCAACATATTTCCAAGGATGATTTATCCCTAAGTTCGCATGCATACATCAACAAATTCATCTAAATTTACATGTTACACATATCCGAATTTGCATACAGCCTATTTGCATGTAATCTATGTCTCAATTTGTATACAGATAAATTGACATACGGAAAGCATACAATTTCACATTGGTAGACACAGAAGCGCGAACAAATAACATTCATACAAGCATGCATATTAAGGAAAGACAATTAAGCTCATGACGGAAATAGATACCTATAGCGGTACTACAAATGCATAAGGTAAAAAAGAGACAACTATATGTTAGAATTAGACATGTCGTGATGTGATGAAAAGGACTCAGTGCAGTGGGTGCGCGTTCGTGTAGCCTTCGTAAACGTGTTCGAACGGTAAACAGAAGGTTAACGTTCATGTAGCGTTCGAGAATGCGTTCGAACGGAACCAAACCTGATGCATGATAAAACAAAGAAAGTGTGTGCGCGTTCGCGTAGCATTCGAGAATGCATTCGAACGGTAAACAAAAGGTTTGCGTTCGTATAGCGTTCGAGAACGCGTTCGAACGAAACCAGACCTGATGCATGATGAAACCAAGAAAATGCATGTGCGTTCGCGTAGCGTTCGAGAACGTGTTCGAACGGTAAACAGAAGATTCGCGTTCGTATAGCGTTCGAGAATGCGTTCGAACGATACCAGACCTGATGCATACAACACATACATAAACAAACAAATCCACAATGTAGGACCTCACGTATCCGATTGAACTCATCTCGCATCCAATCGAACATACACTATCCGGCGCGGCAAAGCATCTTGGTAAATGATTTTAACCTCTCAAAATAGAGGATGACCGGCGTAATCACACACGTATAACGCAAGCGCACGTATCGTTCAAGTAGTATAAAAATATCGATCCCACGAGGACTTAATATCTAAACTATTAATTTTATGAGGTCAAATGATTACTAATATCTAACAAGTTGATTGATTGATTTGAAATGGTGACGATTCTAAATTTAAAAGCAAGTAAATAAAATTGTCGAAAATAGGTTTGAAGAAAATTCAATATTAAAACTATCTAGGGTTGTGATTTCTTCCAATATCATTTTAAAGATGAAGTGGTTATCTTAAAGTTGGGTAATATATTTATTTATTAACCTGGAACACTAAATTATGTGTAAGCCTCTGTCGATGGTCAGACACAAATACCCAGTTTAACCCAATTGAACCATATGTCTATGTCAACCAAATTATCTGGATTCATTAAGTTTAAGTTCCAATTATGGCTACCCCCGCCTGACAGGTATATTCCTATCCTGTAAGGAAATCTATTAAAGGGTTATCTATCCTCAAGGAAGATCGTGGGTTATTGAGTCTAAGGCTGAAACCTAAATCCCTATGTCTAGTTCATTTTAGATTTACCAGATCAATTTTATTAATGGCCAGTTAATGAAAAAGCATTAAGTTTAAGACTCAATAAATAAATCTTTATATTACCCAAGCTATATCTAACCCTTATAAAACGGTGATATTGGATTTCATCACAACCTCAGATAACTAATTTAGTTACAACACATAACTAGGGCTAGTAAAAACTAGAAAATAAAAGACATAAAGTAAAAATGAGGTAAAGTAAATACTGAAAAGAAAATTACAATAAAATAAAATGCTAAGGTAAAAGGAATTACTTTTATTACTACTAATTTAGATATCTCCCATAAAATAATATATAAACTTGTGATATTATTTTACCAACCGACCAATCTGGCGGTATCCTGATTAAGTCAATTAAGTCCAACCAGCCATATAGGCGGTAATATTTGTCCATAATCCAGCCATAAATGGGGTACCAAAATAAATTTACCAACCGACCAATCTGGCGGTATCCTTGATTAGTCAGGTTTAAAAACCAGATTAAATTGAATTGCCAACCGACCAATATAGCGGTATCCTTTATTAATCAGTATTTTAAATAGTGAATATATTATTTTTAAGGGAGATTAATCTAAATAGTAACAGTAAAAGAATTACCTTTCACCATAGCTTGGGAAATTACCTCCTCATTACTGAAAAGTAAAAACTGAAAAATTAAAGAAAGAAAGTATTGTGCGTAAAAGTAAATTGCGGAAAGTAAAAACTGAAAAGTAAAGAAAAGAAAGTGCGAAACTGAAAATTAATTACTGAAAACTAAAAATAAACAAAGTAGATACAATCTTCTTATTTATTCATTAAGAATTTCAAAGAAGAAAGTATGAATTTTACAAATGAAATTGCTTGGTATTTATAGGCAAAATTTTGCCACCATCAAATCACCAATCAATTTCTCCACCAATTACATTATTAATTTCTCCACTAATTACTCCACCAAATCCATAATTGCTCCAATAATTTCTTATCTTGTTTGGTGGTGATTTGATAATTTTTACTAATTATTTATTAATTAATATTTTGCTTTGAAAATGATTGATAATGACTTTTAATAATTACACTCCACACACTTCTGGATGGTTCATCAATTTCGGTCATGACATCATCAGAATTTGAAAATATGTTCTCTTTTAAAGTTGTAGATCTTTGAGTCTTCTTTAATCTGGAACTTGAATCAGCTCAATCCGATATATGAGTAAACAGTTATGCCCAAAATACGACAGATGCGCAAAACTGGAATTTCCAAAACTGCACTTCGTCAAAAACGCCCTTTCAAGTTTCCAATCTCCAAAATTAATATATCAAGTCCAATAATTGCCCTTATTTGACCCATATTTCATCCTAAATGATTTCATTAAGACCCGATATTATTTTATCTGCAAAATAAACTAAAACACATCAAAACGTTCATCAAACCCGAGAAACTAAACAAAATATTAAGTAAAATGGGCGGTAAATATTGATATATTTTCCGGTCATCAGAGGACCTTTAATCGCACTTACTAAGCCCATGCGCAAACAACACAATACATATATAAAGAAGTGAAGACAACGATATCGGACTTCGTGTATCCAATTGAACATATCTCACATCCAATCGAATTTACATTATCCGGCGCGGAAAAGCATCGTGGTAAAGGATTTTAACCTCTCAAAATAGATGACATTTAATCACACTTACTAAGCCCATGTACTTTATCTCACAATGCATATAAGAAATAAAAGAAACAATATCTGACTTCGTATACCCGATTGAACACATCTTACATTCAACCGAATATACATCAACCGGCACGGCAAAGCATCGTGGTAAAGGGTTTTAACCCCTCAAAATAGGGGACCTTTAATCCGACTTACTAATCCCATGTGCTCGATCACATCATGACGCAAACGAATAACATGCATAAATTAATAACGAATAATAAACACATCAAAACAACAGAAAATGAAATATGCGCCATTTACTCAAGTGGTACGTGGAGTTGTATCCAAAGTACAGATCATACTACCGTCCATTCGGAATCAGTTATGAAATTTATATCCGGGTTTCCATCCTATATACCACAAGAGGCGACACATTTTCCATTTTATTCAAAGCCACAACATGCATCCACAAATGACTCTCATGCGAATAGAATTCAATAAACAATTAAAATATGAATATAAACTAATAAAAAGGTGCCCTCAGGTCTAACCTTTTATGTCGACTCTCGGAAGTACGGTGCACGGTCGTCGGAAAAGAGTGGATGCTCCGCAATTCCTCTGATTCACAAGTTCACGCCTTTCCTCGTTGTTCCACTGCTCAAGCTACTGTTTTGACTCCGATTCGCTGCTGTTTCTCGATGCTCTTTAGGTGACATTTTCTGGTCACTTTTTTGGTCTCGGTTTTGGCACTCTTTTTGCGGTTAAAGGGCTGATGTTTAGATGGTGTTAAGGGCTGTATGGGGTTACTGTTTTTGGTGTTTTGTAGGTGATTAGGGGCTGTTTTGAGTGTGATTTCGGTGGCTGGTGTTTATGTGTCTCGGCTGTGTGTTTGATTTGTGAGGGTTGTATATGTGAGTTTGGTTGTGTCAATGAGCTTTGGTGTTTCTTGTGTGAATGAATTAGGGGTTTAAATGTGTGGTGAATGGTTCTTTTTATAGGCAAAGGGGGTAGGGCTACTCCTTGCTTGACAAGGAAAGGATTTGGCATTAAAGGTGAGATATGATTTGGTTTCAAACAAGGAAAACATATATTTTAATTGGGGACAAGATTTGGCTAATTAGGAAGTTGAAATATTTAATTTGTGTTGATTAGGCATACAATATTTTAAGTTAGGAATTATATATTTATAATTAGGAATAATATTGGTTGATTGATTTTAATTAGGCATGATTTTATTTAATGTTTTATTTAATTTGGTATATGATTTAATTAATATTTCATTTAATTTGGTATATGATTTAATTAATATTTTAATGGGCTTTGGTGGGCTAATTGGGCTTGGGTGTGAGGCTAGCAGCAAAACCAGAAATATTGACACCGTTCGAACACCTCTTCGAATGCTACACGAACGCCCGCAATCTGTTTGACGTTCGAACGTGGTAACGAACGCAGCACGAACGAAAACAGTGAACTTGTGAAATGAATCTGATGACATGTCTATTCTGAATTTCCCCTTCCGACATCTGTTTCTCGTGACTTCCGTGACTTAAAAGGTATTGCCTCTAAATGAGACTCATCATAGGGACTTATATGCAAAAATGCAGTGCCTACAACTGTGTATTCGCATCTGACCATCGACATAGGCTTTTGCATAATTTCATGTTCCAGGTTAGTGAACCAATATATTACACAAACATGAATTAACCACTTCATCTTTAAAAAGATATTGGAAGAAATCACAACCCTGGATAGTTTTATAAATTTGAATTTTCCTCAATATACTTTCGCGTCTTTTTATTTACTTGTTTTAATTTTAAAGTCACCATTCCAATCAAACAATCAATCCAATAGATACTAGTAATCATTTGGCTTCATAAAATTTATAGATTAGGTATTAAGTCCTCGTGGGATCGATACTTTTTATACTACTTGAACGATACGTGCGATTACGTTATACGCGTGTGACAACACCAGTCAATTTTTTGGCGCCGTTGCCGGGGACTTAGTTATCTCTCACTATTAGTTTTGGGGTTAGATACGTTACTTGTGTATAATTTCTTTTTACTTATTATTTCTAATTTCGTGTGTTTCAGGTTCTCAGACACTACATGAAACGAACCAGAAGCTTTGAACTCCGACCACTTGACCCAGAAATTGAAAGAACCATCAGAAAATTGAGAAGGGAAAGGCGAGAAGGTCAAGAAGCTTTAGTCAACATGGAACCTGAACCTTTAGAAGTTGCACCACAAATTCTCATTCGAGACAGAACTATTCCGGTGGTTGACGGCTTCATTTCCTGTATTGTACTTCCTCCCTTACCAGCAAATGCATGTGACATCAAAACATACATTCAGATGATTCAGCAGTCAGTTCAGTTTGGGGGAGAATGCAACTGAAGATCCTAATGCCCACATCAGCAACTTTCTGGAAGTTTGCGGCACTTTCAATTACAACCGAGGAGCTAAAGAAGCAATGAGACTGTGGGTTTTCCCATATTCCTTGAAAGATAGAGCTAAAGCTTGGCTACATTCACTACCAGCAGGTTCCATCACAACTTGGAACACTCTAGCCACCAAATTCCTTGCAAAGTATTTTCCACCAGCCAAAACAGCAAAACTGAGGAATGACATCACATCCTTTGTACAAAATGACTCGAAAACTCTCTACGAAGCTTGAGAAAGGTACAATGATTTGCTCCGAAAATGTCCTCACCATGAGATTCCAAAATGGCTTCAAGTCCAAACATTTTATAATGGACTTTCTGGATTAATGAGAACCACAATTGATGCTGATGTTGGAGGAGCTTTGATGGCAAAATTAGAAGATCAAGCCTGAGACTTAATCGAAGAAATGGCTAACAACAATTCCTTGTGGCCAACAGAAAGGAGCATGATCCAGAGAATTGCTGGAATTTATGAAGTTTGAGCCAACTCAGCAGTGAATACTAAGTTGGATCAGATGTGCAAATGCCTGGAAACACTCAGCGCAAACATTGCCGGAGCCACAAGTTCACCATATGGAGGAGGACCAGAGCCAAATCAACAAGAAGAGACAGTGAATTATGTCAATAATTTCAACAGACAAATGAACAATCCATATTCCAACACCTACAACCATGGGTGGATGAATCATCCCAATTTTTCATGGAGCAACAATTCAGGGCAGAAGAACAATCCACCACCTGGATTCCAACAACAGAATTATCCACCACATGGATTCCAACAGCATAACAAAGGCCAGGAATATGAAAAAGAACCAGGAATAGCGGAAGTGTTGGACCAGTTAAAAAAATATGATGCTTTGATTCAAAGCCAATATGCGTCTATTAAAGCGCTGGAAAATCAAATTGGACAACTGGCTAATGCTCAGAGTTACAGACCGCCAGGTAACCTTCCTAGCAACACTGAACCAAATCCAAGGAACATGGGGAAGGAGCAGTGCCATGCCATCATTTTAAAAAGAGGCACTGAGATCAACAAAGATGTTGGAATCAAGGCATCCATTGAAGAAATTCCAAAAGAAACAGAGCAACAGAGGAAGGAAAAAGAAGCAAAGGAAAAAGATCAAATCACTCCACCTCCGCTTTTTCCACAGCGTCTTCACGAAAATAAATTGGACAAGCAGTTTTCTCGATTCCTGGAGATCTTCAAAAAGCTGCATATCAACATTCCATTTGTAGAAGCGTTGGAACAAATGCCCAGCTATGTCAAATTCATGAAAGACATTCTGTCACGAAAGATAAGATTGGGAGATTACGAGACAGTAGCATTGACAGAAGTGCTGAGTGAGGAACGGACAAAACCGAGCGCAGTGGAACCCTCCCGAGATCAAATCCCGAGCGAATAATTTTTTTTTTATTATCGGCAGTCCTAAAATAGTGAAAGCGGGTTCGACACAGACATTCTTTCTATACAAGGATAAAATAAAGCAGAAATTAATATTTAAATATCATGATAAAACACTAAATATAATATGGATTTACTTTTTCTATAAAGTGTCCTCGCATTATTTTACATATTCTTTATAATCTCTACAAACAAAAATACAGAAATTTAACTCTTAAATCTCACAATGCAAAGTAGATCATTCTTGACATTTACACAAGTCTCACGCTTTAGCAATATTGACCATTGTAAATTCGAGAAGGTAGACAATTATTGTCAATTTCATCTCATGCAACTCTTACATTCGGTCCTAAATCGAATCTCATCCTCACGCTTTAGCAATATTGGATAGTTCAATTTTTAGATCAACTTTTCTATTGCCGAAAGTAAGATACTAATATTAACCTCACGCTTTAGCAATATTGGATAATATTTTCTCTTAAATTCGACTCATCTCATGCTTAACCGGAATAGTGTAAAACATTATAACCAATCCCTCACGCTTTAGCAATATTGGGAATAATCACAATGGTTTCACTAACACCGTATAGACAAGCCGGACCATGTCATATTTTCAACTAAAATAATGACACTTAATGATCTAGCGTAGAGATTTTTCCAAAGTCAAATGCATACAAATATATAAAATGTATGCATGTCCAAAAAATGCCTAAAACATGTAATTCACAATTAAATATATGCATGGGCATTTTATAACATTGAGAAAAATTGTAAGGAACATGAACAATTAGAAGCACGTATCGCTCTGATACCACTTGTTGAGTAAGGAACGGACAAAATCGAGCGCAGCGGAACCCGCCCGAGCTCAAATCCCGAGCGAATAAATTTTTTTTTAATTATCGGCAGTCCTAAAACAGTGGGCAAATTTTTATTCAACTTACAATATTCAAATACATTAAAAACATTTTCCATGCATTAAAAAATATCATAAGCTAATTAAAAATTTTAAACACACTTTAATACATTTTCCAAATCTTCAAGCTTTGAAGTCCTTCAAACTCCACCAAATTGAGCTCCTCAAGAACAAGTCTTGGTGATCAAAAGGTGGTTTGATCACTCAAGAATGACAACCAAGATTTTCCCCAAAATCAACTCTTGAACCCTAAGAAAAATCCAGAACTTCAAGAACACAATTAATCCTTAACACTTAAAGATTAATTTCCATGGTCTTGAAATTTGTTTGGGTAATTTTTGGTGATGAGATTTTGGCGTGAAATTAAAAAGCAAAAATCAATTCTTTCTCTTGTCTTGCTCGGCAGAGGTGAGAAGCAGTGAAACTAAAAAAACAATTTCTTTCTTTTCTTTGTTTTCGGCAGTGGGGCAGTAAAGTCAAGAAGCCAATTTCTTTTGCTTTTTTATTCTTTTGATTTTATTAATTAAAATTAAGGAAAACCAAAATCAAACCAATTACTTTTTATTAAACCATGGTTCAATGGAATCTTTTCCCTACACCACATGTTTCAAAAAAGTAACTTAACCAAGGTTAAAATTTATCTCACAAACTTTAGTAACTAAGTTACCTTTATGAATCATTAAGTTACTTTAACCAAATAATTCAATTTGCTTTACCTTAGTTACTTTAATTAATTAAAAGCTTTACTTACATAATGTAAGTAATTAATATTATATATTAATTTAACAATTAAATTAATTCACAAAATAATTACTAATTTAATGTAAATCGAATTTACATTTATTATACAATAAAATTATATCAACTCTTGATATAAAATTAATTAATTCAATTCATCTCATGAATTATCGGATTAAACAATTTAATCCTAAATACCCAAAAATATTTTGTCAATATTTGACGAGAGGTCGCCTTAGTGCTCAACGAGTAAACTTAATATAACGGAACTCTCTAGGATCACGTTCGGTTGTTACTTATATATATATACTTATATATCTCATATACTTGTATATATATATATGCATGAAGGCCTGCCCACCTACAAATCATGACTAAAACAACATGACACGTCGAACCATACAAGTCGAGGTTAAAACGCTAATGTATAATCCATTCGTCATTACCGTTTCCAATTGAGTAAGGTTATAGTTATACTGTCAAAACCTTATCTACTCAATATATGAAACTTTTCATCCTTATATTCCATTAATAAATAATATATGCAAAACTCTTTTCAATATTATTTATAATGTCAAAGAAATAATTTCTTCGACGTACTTTTGGCCAAAAGATTTCCGGAATATACCTGAAAATTTTCTGGGAACATAATCCAACCATATGGACTGACGAATCCTCATCTTAACACACACCGACCTTCGTGAGCATCGGTCTATACCTAACAGACATCCAGCAGTCAGACCATGAAAGGTCTTTAACATGCATGGTATCAGGCATAGAGGATCACTCACAAGACCACTGTGGTGTCTCAAGTCAAAGGACCACAATAACTACTCAACTCGAAAAGACAACTATTGACAGTTTTATGGAATATCTATTAGTAATCTTTTATGATTTTTTTCAATACTCATTCAACTAATGAATATCCACATTTCTATACGAACTTCCGCTAAGCTCACAGTTTGTTGAGACAAACCATATGCTCATTACATATATAGACAATGCACTAGTCTTACCAATATAATGACCGACCCATGTCAATATATCTAGACCAAGAATAATTTATATTTGAGAGAATGCGTGATATTTCTCAACACCATTTGCAACTCTTGCAACTATATCACCATATGTTGTAACTCTCGGGTTTTTACTAAATTCATATAAGGTTCCAAGTGTAACTCGAAATCTCTAACTCTTAGAGTAATCTAACTCTTAGATTTACAATATATAAATAAAAGTAAGAGGTTTACCATATAAATAAATAAATAACCATGATAAAATAAATATTATATTGCATAAATATCAAATATTCATACAAAAAGTGAATGGTGCTCGATCAACATTTCCAACACTCTCACTTGATCTAGTGCCATTTCTCTAATTATGTGATACTTTCGTTCCACATGCTTAGATTTTTGATGAGCGTGAGGTTCATTGGCTTGAGCTATCACACCATTGTTGTCATAGAATAACGGAATATGATCTACTATAGATGAGACTACTTCAAGCTATGCAACAAACTTTTTGATCCAGACAGTTTCCTTTGCAGCTTCTGAAGCAGCAATGTATTCTACCTCGGTGGTGGAATCAGCAGTCGAACCCTGTTTGGTGCTTTTCCAACTAATGGCACCGCCATTGAGAGAAAATAAAAACCCAGATGTAGACTTTCTATCATCTGGATCAGATTGAAAATCTGAATCCGTGTAACCTCTCAATTGTAAGTCATTTTCTCCATAAATGAGAAACTTATCATTTGTACCCTTAAGGTATTTCAGAATATGTTTCACAGCCATCCAATGGTCCTGACCCGGATCAGACTGATAACGACTTGTAACGCTTATAGTCATGCTAATATCAGGTTTAGTACATAACATGGCATACATTATGCTACCAACAGCGGAAGTATAAGGCTGGCTAAGCATTTTAGCCCTTTCATCATCTGTCTTAGGACACATTTTCTTAGACAGATGAATAACATGTTTGAAAGGCACATTGACTGTCTTACAGTCAACAAATTTGTACCTTTCTAAGATTAAATCAATGTACTTGGACTGAGAGAGTCCTATCAGCCTCATTGTTCTATCTCTATAAAGCTTTATACCTAGTATAAAAGTGCCCTCTCCCAAATCCTTCATGGAGAAATTCTTACTGAGATAGGTTTTGACAGATTGTAACATACCTATATTGTTTCCGATAATAAGTATATCATCAACATAAAGCACTAAGAAGACTACCATGCTCCCACTAACCTTTTTATAGACACAGGATTCCTCTTCGTTTTTAATGAAACCAGACGATCTGATCACATCGTCAAAACGAATATTCCAACTACGGGAAGCTTTTTTAAGTCCATAAATAGACCTTTTAAGCTTACATACCAGATTAGGATCTTTGGAGAATGTGAATCTCTCGGGTTGTTCTATATGGATAGCTTCCTAAAGATTTCCATTCAGAAAAGTCATTTTCACATCCATCTGCCAAATTTCATAATCATAGTGTGCGGCAATAGCTAATAAAATCCTGGTTGACTTAAGCATGGCTACAGGAGAAAAGGTTTCCCCATAATCAATACCTGATTTCTGAGTATATCCTTTTGCTACTAGTCGGGCCTTAAAGGTTTCAACCTTTCCATCGGGCCCCCGCTTCCTCTTGTAAACCCATTTACAACCGATATGAACAATTCCGTCGGGAACCGGAACCAAGTCCCAGACTTGATTATCATGCATTGAGGCAATCTCGGATTTCATAGCTTCCAGCCATTTTTCTGCATCGATGTCTAACATCGCCTCTCTGTAGGTTAAAGGATCTTTTTCTTCAACTAAGAAAACATCGAGGGTATCATCAGATGACATCTCGTATCTGATAGGGGGTCTCGATATCTTTTCTGACCTACGAGGTGGTTGTGTCAAAGGTATTTCATCTTCCTGAACTTCCGGTTCTATCGTTGATTCAATGTTACTTTGATTGACTTCATCTAAATCAATCATTATATGATCTGCACTTTCTAACACAAATTGTGTTTCTAAGAAAGTTTCTTTTCGAGCAACGAACACATTTCTGTTCTCGGGATCATATATCTGAAATCCCATGGAATTTTTAGGATATCCAATGAATCGACACTTGTACCCTCTAGGTGCAAGTTTATCCCGCTGTGCAACTCTTACATAGGCAGGACAACCCCAAATCTTAACATACTTAAGACTCGGTTTCCTTCCAGTCCATAACTCATACGGAGTAGTCGGAACGGTTTTCGATGGAACTTTGTTCAGAATATGAGCGGTAGTGTCTAGAGCATGGCCCCACAAGTATATTGGTAGATCAGTGAAACTCATCATTGATCGAACCATATCTAATAAAGTTTGATTCCTCCTCTCCGAAACACCATTGTGTTGAGGAGTGCCTGGAGGAGCATATTGAGCGAGAATCCCATTCTCTTTTAAATAACTCATTGTTCATGTACTCACCGCTCCAATCTGATCGAAGGCATTTCAAGAGTTTTCCGATTTGTTTCTCTACTTCAAATCAGTATTCTTTGAACTTTTCAAAAGCTTCCGACTTGTGTTTCATAATAAACACATAACCATATCGTGACAAAACATCGATAAAAGTTACAAAGTATTGAAACCCATCCATGACATCATGATTTATAGGACCATATACATCAGAATGCACAAGTTCCAATAAATCATTAGCATGGTGTCCAACACCACTAAATGAGGATTTGGTCATTTTACCTTGAATACAATATTCACAAACTGGTAAAGGTTACTTGGTTAGATCCGATATCACACCATCATTAACTAGTTCGGTTAGGCGTTTTATGCCTATATGACCTAATATCATATGCCAAAGTTCTGTGTTATTTATTTCTTCCGATCTTTTCCTTTTAAATTTATCTATATTAAAGACATCACGAATTTTTGTTAGAATGTAATGACAATCAACCATGGGACATGAAACAAGCAAAACATTCATATTATCATATAAATTCAAAAGACCATCTTTAATATTTATATGAAATTCTTCGCTGTCAAGTACAAGAAGTGAGATGATTTGTCGTATCATAGTCAGCACAAAATAACAGTTATTAAGTTTAATATTACATTCATCAGAGAGTTTCAAAAATAAAATTCCTACTGCTTCAACTTGTAGAGAATCTTCATTCCCTACTCGCAGCTGGATCTCTCATGGCTTCAATCTTCTAGTTTCCCTCAGATCCTACAACGAATTGCAGATATGAGAAGGAAAAGTGGTGTCTAACACCCAAGTCGAACTAGAATCAAAAGCAAGTGTAATGTCAATAATAGGAAAACAAATACTTGAGGGAGATTTCTTCAAAAAAGCTAAATACTTTGGACAATTGCGTTTCCAGTGTCCAAGTATGCCGCATTGGAAACATTTTCCTTTTACAACATCTGTCTTCACCTTCGGTTTAGAAACCCATGCGGAATCAACCTTTGGACCTTTACCTTTACCTTTAACTTTCTTTTTCTTTTTCTGTTTCTTCCCAGCCGGCTTTTGAGAAGCCTGAGAAGGTCCAGAAGAAGAAGCACTAGTGATCATGAATGCAGAACTATTCTTATTCATGTCATCTTGAGCTGTTAGCAACATATTGTGCAACTCAGAATAGGTGGGAAGCATCTTATGCATGTTAAAGTTAACGATAAAGTCCTTGAAAGACTTAGGAATAGATGCGAGAATCACACTATTCCCGAGGCGGTTATCAATAGGAATATCCATCATGGGCTAACAGGTTTTCCCTCCGGGAGGAAAGTATGAAAAAGCTCGACAGCCACCATATACATCTCTACCTAAGGTCGATCACAGAATAGTTCATTCAAATGCAACAAGATGAATCTGGAATCAAGCATCGGCATGTACTTCCTCTGTAGTTCTGGTACCATAGATCCCAAGATGTATGACCGGACTTTCCGATCATCATCCTTCCATCTGTTGAACGTCTCACGTTCTTCATTTAAAGCATCATCTGAAACCCTTGCGGGCATTGGACGATCTAGAAAATATTCAAGTTGCTCCGCTTGGTGACCGGCGTAAACAAACACGTATAACGCAAGCGTACGTATCGTTCAAGTAGTATAAAAAGTATCGATCCCACGAGGACTTAATACCTAAGTTATTAATTTTATGAGGTTAAATGATTACTAGTATCTAACAGGTTGTTTAATTGATTTGAAATAGCGACGATTCTAAATTTAAAGACAATAAAATAAAATTGTTTGAAGGTAGATTTTAAGAAAATTCAATATTAAAACTATCTAGGGTTGTGATTTATTCCAATATTATTTAAAGATAAAGCGGTTATTTTATAATTGGGTAATATATTGATTTATTAACCTGGAACACTAATTTATGTAACAGCCTCTTCCGATGGTCAATTACAAATACCTAGTATAATCCAATTGAACCATATGTCTATGTCAACCAAATTACCTAGATTCATTATGATTAAGTTCCAATTATGGCTACCCCCGCCCGACAGGTATATTCCTATCCTGTAAGGAAATCTATTGAAAGGGTTATCTATCCTTAAGGAAGATTGTGGGCTATTGAATCTAAGGTCTTAAACTTAAAATCCCTATGTCTAGTTCATTTTAAGTTTACCTAATCAATTTAATTAATGGCCAGTTAATTAAAGAGCATTAAGATTAAGACTCAATAAATAAATCTTTATATTACCCAAATTATAATCTAACCCTTATAAACCCGTGACATTGATTTCATCATAACCCTAGATATTAACTTAGTTATGACACATAGCTAGGGCTGGTAAAAACTTGAAAATAAAAGACATAAACTGCTGAAAAGTAATTGCGATAAAATAAATACTGAAAAGTAAAAATACAATAAAATGAAATGTAAGGTAAAAGGAATTACTTTTACTATTACTAATTTAGATATCTCCCAAAAAATAATATATAAACTTGTGATATTATTTAATCAACCGACCAATCTGGCGGTATCCTGATTAAGTCAAATTAAGTCCAACCAGCCATATAGGCGGTAATATTTGTCCATAATCCAGCCATAAAGCGGTACCAAAATAAATTTACCAACCGACCAATCTGGCGGTATCCTTGATTAATCAGGTTCAAACCAACATAAAATAAATTTACCAACCGACCAATATAGCGGTTTCCTTTATTAAGTCAAGTTTAAACCAGATTAAATAAATTGCCAACCGACCAATATAGCGGTATCCTTTATTAATCAGTATTTTAATTAGTAAATATTATTTTTAAGGGAGATTAAACTAAATAGCAACAGTAAAAGATTTACCTTTCACCCTAGCTGGGGAAATTACCTCCTCATGGTAAATAGTAAAAACTGTAAAAAATAAAGAAGTAAACTATTATTATTACAAAAAGTAATTAAAATTAAATTACAAAAGTAAAAAAAAATTAAAAACTAAATTTTTTTAGAGAGAGAAACTCTCTTTACACGGAATTTTGAGAGAGAGAGAATAGTGTTTAAAATCTGAAATTTCGCGCAGTATTTATAGAAAATTTTGGTTCCAGCGTCGCGACGCTGGAATAGTAAGACGTGGCACGCTGAGGAGGCGACACTCGTCATGGCGGCTAACTGTTCACGCGACACGTGGCAAGGCGGCTAAAACTCAATTATTGTGATGACGTCATTGATGACGTCATGCTGACGTGGCGCTGACGTGGCGATGACGCGTGTTGCAATTGTCGGCACAATAGGATTGCGACACGTGTCACGTTGTGATTGGCTGATGCTGACGTGGCATGTTGACTTGGTTGACCTTGTGACGTGGCTGATGACGTGGCATGACACATGGCACAGTTGACTCGTTGACTGCTGACATGGCTGATGACGAGGCGACATGTGTCAAGTCTGAGTGTCGGCATCATATGATGTTGACACGTGGCACGGTGCACGTTAGCAGATTGGATGTGATGGTGACACGTGTCACGGCGCACGTTAGCAAAGTCAAACTTCTCAAATTCTGACATGTTGACCCGGCGCACGTTAGCAGATTCGGCGCACACTGGGCGTCGCGACGCGGAATGTCTGGGCGGCGCGACGCTGGAAATTACCAAAATGCCCTTTTTCGCCAATTTTTACTGTTTTGCTCCAAATCACCTCCAGAATGTCCTGAAACTTTATTTATCTACAAAATAACACAAAACATATCAAAATATTCTCAAAACTCAAGAAACTATACAAAATATTAGATTAAATGAGTGGGAAATAGTGATATAAATACCACTCATCACTTGGCAAAGAATACAGAGATTCATAAGCCAAACATTATAGTTAACAGCACCCTGGAACTTATGCGTATCAAGTATACGTGAAAGTGGGTTCGACACGGACATTCTGTCTACATAAGGATAAAATAAAGCAGAAATTAATATTTAAATATCATGATAAAACACTAAATATAATATGGATTTACTTTTTCTATAAAGTGCCCTCGCATTGTTTTACATATTCTTTATAATCTCTACAAACAAGAATACAGAAATTTAACTCTTAAATCTCACAATGCAAAGTAAATCCTTCTTGACATTTACGCAAGTCTCACGATTTAGCAATATTGACCATTGTAATTCGAGAAGGTAGACAATTATTGTCAATTGCATCTCATGCAACTTTTACATTCGGTCCTAAATCGAATCTCATCCTCACGTTTTAGCAATATTGGATAGTTCAATTTTTAGATCAACTTGTCTATTGCCGAAAGTAAGATACTAATATTAACCTCACGCTTTAGCAATATTGGATAATATTTTCTCTTAAATTCGACTCATCTCATGCTTAACCGGAATAGTACAAAACATTATAACCAATCTCTCACGCTTTAGAAATATTGGGAATAATCACAATGGTTTCACTAACACCGTATAGACAAGCCGGACCATGTCATATTTTCAACTAAAATAATGACACTTAATGATCTAGCGTAGAGATTTTTCCAAAGTCAAATGCATACAAATATATAAAATGTATGTATGTCCAAAAAATGCCTAAAACATGTAATTCACAATTAAATGTATGCATGAGTATTTTATAACATTGAGAAAAATTGTAAGGAACGTGAACAATTAGAAGCACGTATCGCTCTGATAACACTTGTTGAGTGAGGAACGGACAAAACCGAGCGCAGCGGAACCCGCCCGAGATCAAATCCTGAGCGAATAATTTTATTTTATTTTTATTATCGGCAGTCCTAAACAGTGGGCAAATTTTTATTCAACTTACAATTTTCAAATACATTAAAAACATTTTCCATGCATAAAAATTACCATAAGCTAATTAAAAATTTTCAACACACTTTAATACATTTATCAACTTTTGATAAATCATTCAAGCATACACAAATTAATTTCTAACACTTCAAAATTAATCTAAGTATACACAACAATTTCCAACACTTGAAAAATTACTCCAAGCATACAAAAATTAATACATCAATTATATATGAATTCTTCCAACACTTGAATGTTTCAAATCCTCACATACATGCTTCCAATTAATCCAACAAATCCACAACAATTTTTTTCAACAATTAACATCAACAAATCAACAATAAAATGAACAATAAAATTTACAAATTAAATTTTACCAAGCTTTTAACCCTTGCCAATTTGTTGAATCTTTACCTCCAAGATTTTCTAAATCTTCAAGCTTTGAACTCCTTCAAACTCCACCAAATTGAGCTCCTCAAGAACAAGTCTTGGTGATCAAAATGGGGTTTGATCACTCAAGAATGACAACCAAGATTTTCCTCAAAATCAACTCTTGAACCCTAGGAACAATCAAGAACTTCAAGAACACAATTAATCATTAACACTTAAAGATTAATTTCCATGGTCTTGAATATTTGTTTGGGTAATTTTTGGTGATGAGATTTTGGTTTGAATTTAAAAAGCAAAAACCAATTCTTTCTCTTGTCTTGCTCGGCAGAGGTGAGAAGCAGTGAAACCAAAAAAACAATTTCTTTCTTTTCTTTGTTTTCGGTAGTGGGGCAGTAAAGTCAAGAAGCCAATTTCTTTTGCTTTTTTATTCTTTTGATTTTATTAATTAAAATTAAGGAAAACCAAAATCTAACCAATTACTTTTTATTAAACCATGGTTCAAGGGAATATTTTCCCTACACCACATGTTTCAAAAAAGTAACTTAACTAAGGTTAAAATTTATCTCACCAACTTTAGTAACTAAGTTACTTTTATGAATCATTTAGTTACTTTAACCAAATAATTCAATTTGCTTTACCATAGTTACTTTAACTAATTAAAAGCTTTACTTGCATAATATAAGTAATTAATATTATATATTAATTTAACAATTAAACTAATTCACAAAATAATTACTAATTTAATGTAAATCGAATTTACATTTATTATACAATAAAATTGTATCAACTCTTGATATAAAATTAATTAATTTAATTCATCTAATGAATTATCGGATTAAATAATTTAATCCTAAATACCCAAAAATACTTTGTCAATATTTGACTAGAGGTCGCTTTAGTGCTCAACGAGTAAACTTAATATAATGGAACTCTCTAGGATCACGTTCGGTTGTTACTTATATATATATACTTATATATCTCATATACTTTTATATATATATATATATATGCATGAAGGCCTGCCCACCTACAAATCATGACTAAAACAACACGACACGTCGAACCATACAAGTCGAGGTTAAAACGCTAATGTATAATCCATTCGTCATTACAGTTTCCAATTGAGTAAGGTTATAGTTATACCGTCAAAACCTTATCTACTCAATAAATGAAACTTTTCATCATTATATTCCATTAATAAATAATATATGCAATACTCTTTTTAATATTATTTATAATGTCAAAGAAACAATTTCTTCGACGTACTTTTGGCCAAAATATTTTCGGAATATACCTGAAAATTTTCTGGGAACATAATCCAACCATATGGACTGACGAATCCTCATCTTAACACACACCGACCTTCGTGAGCATCGGTCTATACCTAACAGACATCCAGCAGTCAGACCATGAAAGGTCTCTGACATGCATGGTATCAGGCATAGAGGATCACTCACAAGACCATTGTGGTGTCTCAAGTCAAAGGACCACAATAACTACTCAACTCGAAAAGACAACTATTGACAGTTTTATGGAATATCTATTAGTTATCTTTTATGAGTTTGTTCAATACTCATTCAACTAATGAATATCCACATTTTTATACGAACTTCCGCTAAGCTCACAGTTTGTTGAGACAAACCATATGCTCATTACATATATAGACAATGCACTAGTCTTACCAATATAATGATCGACCCATGTCAATATATCTAGACCAATAATAATTTATATTTGAGAGAATGCGTGATATTTCTCAACACCATTTGCAACTCTTGCAACTATATCACCAGATGTTGTAACTCTCGGGTCTTTACTAAATTCATATAAGGTTCCGAGTGTAACTCGAAATCTCTAACTCTTAGAGTAATCTAACTCTTAGATTTACAATATATAAATAAAAGTAAGAGTTTTACCATATAAATAAATAAATAACCATGATAAAGTAAATATTATATTGCATAAATATCAAATATTCATACAAAAAGTGAATGGTGCTCGATCACCATTTCCAACAAGAAGAATGCAACGCCATCATTCAGAGGAAGCTTCCCCCAAAATTGAAAGATCCTGGCAGTTTCACTGTCCCATGTACCATAGGAGAGCATGATTTCGGTAAGGCTTTGTGTGATTTAGGTGCAAGTGTTAACTTGATGCCTTTTTCTATTTACAGGAAACTATAGATTGGAGAAACAATGCCCACCTCAGTCTCTCTGCAACTTGCTGATAGAACGCTCGTATTTCCAAGAGGTGTGGTTGAAGATGTGCTGGTCAAAGTTGACAAATACATTTTCCCAGCAGATTTTATTGTCATTGACATGGAGGAAGACGAAAACGTGCCCATCATACTCGGGAGACCATTCTTGGCTACAGGTCAAACCATTATTGATGTAAAAAAAAGAGAACTAACCATGAGGGTACAAGACCAAGAAGTAAAATTCAATGTTTTCAAAGCCATGGAATTCCCGGATGACGAAAAGAATGAGGAATATTTCAGACTTGATGTGATACATAATACCATCTAGAACTCCAATGCAATGCAAATTTCTACCGACAAAATGTCTGTGGAGCCTAAGGATAAATCGTTCTGCGTACTGAAGAAGCCTATTCTTGCACTACAAGCAACAGAAGAGAAACAGTTCCACCAGCTCAAAGAATTGGAGGAATTTCACATACAGTCTTTTGAGAATGCTAAATTGTACAAAGAAAAGGCCAAGAAGATACATGATGAGAAGTTAGTGAGCATACCACTAGAACCAGGGCAGAGGGTACTGTTAAACAAATCAAGGTTGAAACTCTTCCCATGGAAGCCAAAATCACGGTGGTCAGGTCCATTCCTAA
This sequence comes from Zanthoxylum bungeanum, assembly GCA_019454045.1. Classification (NCBI taxonomy): domain Eukaryota; kingdom Viridiplantae; phylum Streptophyta; class Magnoliopsida; order Sapindales; family Rutaceae; genus Zanthoxylum; species Zanthoxylum bungeanum. The sequence continues at coordinate 59,015 of SKCR01042375.1, forward strand.
TCACCAAGGTTTTACCAGATAAAGCAGTTGAGATACATGATCCCGACTCCAACAAAACATTCAAGGTTAAAAACAAGCGTGTCAAGCACTACTGGGGAGAATCATTTGAGCGATAAAAAGAAAGTGTCACACTTTCAGATCCAGCCTAACGTTCGGGCAGTCATGTCTAGCTGACGACTTTAAACTTAGCGCTAGCTGGGAGGCAACCCATGCAATTTGTGTATAAATTGTGATTTGTTGTGTTTTATTTTTGAGTGTTTAGTTTTTGCAGGTAAAGTCAGATTTCACGATGGAAGAAGTTCTCGCAAATCTTCACAAGCAATTTTCTTCTCTCCCTCAAAATTCTCCGATGAAAGTCTAGAAAGCTCGCTTGGAACAAATGAGACTACTGATGATCTAAGGTATTCCTAATGACATTCGTTGGATTATTGAAGCACGAGTCCGATTGGCAGGTGAGTCCTCTGACTCTTTTATTTCACATCTGCCTGGTTTAGGAAGAAGCACCTATGCTAAAAATAGAAGAGCTAAAGAATGGGTGTATGCTATAAATGTGCTCGTATGTTTTGTGATACTCATTTCGTTCTTTAGGAATGATGTCTGATAACCGTGAAGATAAGATAAATTTCATTAGGGATGGCTTGAGTAAGGAGTCTTTAGATGATATATCTAAAACTCTTGAGACGCATCCCACTGGATATGTGTATCACGAAATTCGCGTGTTATATACACAATTCAGAAGAGAAAGACATCAGTTAAGTCTCGGGAATCTGACTCAAAAAGACCGTGTTTGCCAATTTATAAGAAAATTGGATGGGAAGTTTGTCTCTGACGCATAGACGTCATTCAAGCTGTAAATTCTTGTAAATATTATTTTCTCTTTGTATATATCTAATAATTGTGATTTATTTTGTGATTTTCTTTTATTTTCTCCGACATTATCCAGATTTTTTGACCTTTCACGATTTCTTTTATTGTTTTGCTAACAATCGTCCTTTGGAATATACTAGTGCTATTATTACTCACCCTTTTCAGGTTCTATAAATTCAATTCATCATTGCACTTTTAAAGGCATCCAGATTTGAGAAAGAAGTACAAAAAAAAATTGAAGCTACTTCAAGAAGACGAGTTGAAAACATCTATGTGTTTTGCGGTACTAGTGTTGGTACTAAGACACAATACATAAAGGCAGCACATGAATTGGGTCATATAGTGTTGAATTATGTATTAGATACATGATGTTGAAATTAGGCTAATTAATTGTGTTATGATGCTTTGGAAGTATAAACACAATATGCTTGTAATTGGGTCAAAATATTTATGTTAGACATAAATATAAAATTAGAGTTTGGAACTCTAGATTAAAACTTAGAGCTATGGTTACTATTCTAGAATCACTTGACCACCTTTGGGTGACCTAGAATTGTTCACGAGACATTTCTTATTGGGATTCTAATTTGGTTTGTGTATTGGATTCAAAATTTACGCAAGTACGTATTTAGAATAAATTTATGTTTTTGTAAAAATATTTGATATTTTGAAAAAAATTGAATTTTGTTCTATAACATGTGTTCATATTGGTTTTGATGTTAAAAATAAATTTTGGATTTTTTTGAAGTATTTAGGAATGGCTGGAAGCAATTAGGATAAAATACATTAATTCATTCGGCTCTCTGGAAAGAGAGCTGAAGGAAAGGCAAATCAAAATGAAATAAGAAACAAAAAAAAAATTAAAAAAAATAATGTGAGGAGAGCTAGGTGCTACAGTGTGCGCGCACTATAGCGCGTGACCTCACGCGCGTGTGCGCCCTTGACGCGCACTGAATTTGTTTTTCTCCATTCTTGAGCTTCCGGACTCTAATTCAGTCTCGGTTTTTTCCAATACACTCATAATGGAATATAGTATTTCATTAAATAATTTAAAATTACACCCATGTTTGATATCCACGGGTTAGACCTACTTCCGCTGCGCGGGACACTGATCCAACCCTAGGGGTTCCATATTTGCCCCAACAACGACGACGTTTGAAAGTTATTTACATGGGTTAAAACATGAAAACAGAGTCGAAATTGGACTTTTTTGATATTAATGTGCTTTTTTCAAACTTATCTGGATTTGCGGCAACATACCGCTCTCAAATTGCCAAGACTTCCAAAAACTCTGAGTAATCAGCCAAGAGAAATTTGAGAAATCTCGATCCTATAGTCTTGATAAAAGGTTTGTCTTTTCCATTTCCATTAATTGTTTACATAGGTTGATGATTTAATGTTGATATTTGATCATCAAGTTACCTTCAACTTGTTTTAGATTTTAAAGTATTTGTTCTTGTCACAATTTTGTTTTTTTTTTCTTTTTCCAACTGCTTTTCACTGATGCATATTTATAAACTTCCAGCCACTTTCATTTTTTTCATGAATTTGTCACCATACTGATGGACTCAGCAAATTTTTTTTTCCGAATATTGCCTTGGTTTTGGAAGGTAAGTCATTGGTGTAGGGTTGAGTGAATGCTTCCTTGAATTTGTATTGATCATAATCTAACTCCTGTGATTGCAGAAATCAGGAAACTTTCTGGTTTTAGTTGGGCATGATTTAGAGAATGGAACACTACACACTCTGTCATTCTTGACTGGTGTTATGTTATGGTCACAGGTTTGAACATTACATCTTCCCTGTAACTTGGAACTTAGGAGATAAATGTGCTTTTGGTTTTCTAGTGGACAATGATATTCCTCATTCACAGTCTGTATGTGTCTTCGGAGACGATAATATTTTTAACTTTTCTAGTAGTGTCAAATTAGTTCTTTAGGCCATTCACATTTTAAATAGATGCAATTATATCATCTAATAGTTAAATGCACATATTTTCTTGTATTCTGTTCTATATTATAAATCCACAAATGTGGGACCATCTCATTTTAAATTAGGATGCACAATTAGAAATCAAATTTCCATGTTCTTTAAAACCTAGAATAGTGCTTTCTTGTTTTCTCTAGCGGTAGGCTGCTGAGTCGTGAACAAGTAAGCTTGTAGGACCTGTAAAATAAATTCATTTTTGTTCCACTAAACTGGCATTGATGGTTTGTTTGGAAATGTTTGTGCAGCTCACTGATTTGCCATTTTCTCTTTATTCAACTTTTGTGATCGAGGGTCGCCACGGTTTTAATAAGGTTCATATTCTTGCTTGAATCTTCATCTCATTTTTGTCTCTTATTTTTTGGTAACAACTTGTTCATTTTGTGATATTTATCTTATTGCTGATGTCACTGGTGCTAATGTAAATTTCTCATTGTTTGCTACTTCTTTTGATTTGTATCTCATTTCTTGTTGCTTCATTATATTAACTTTTTTTGCCTGTTTTACAGCAAACCATGTGGTTATTTTTTAGGGATATGATCAAAGGAATAATCCTTGCTGTTGTACTTGGCCCGCCTATTGTTTCTGCGATCATTATAATTGTACAGGTATGGAAATTTGGTCTTTGTTCCTGATTATAGGATTTTTTTGATAGGGTAATTAATTGTAAGCTTTTTTTTTTGTTTTTGATTAATGTATTCTCAGAACATTTAATTGGTTATACACTATTATTTCTTTGTTACTGTGTATTTTTTTCTTCATCATGCTGAATGTTCCTTCCATGGCTGCAGAAAGGAGGTCCTAATCTGGACATCTATCTTTGGGCATTTATGTTTGTTCTTTCTCTTGTGATGATGACTCTATACCCTGTTCTAATAGCCCTCTATTCAATAAGTTTACTCCTGTAAGTATTTATGATTCTTTTAGTGCTTTATCCATTCGTGTAATGTGTTTCAATTATTGATCTTCTTTTCTTTGGTTACACTGAAATAGCTTCCAGGAGGAGAGCAAAGGGAGAAAATTGAGAAACTTGCTTCCTCCTTCAAGTTTCCTTTAAAGAAGTTGTTTGTTGTTGATGGATCCACAAGGTCAAGCCATAGCAATGTAAGGATTTCAATTCTTGTTCAGTTACTGGGTTCTCCTGGTGATATTGCATTTTTCTGATCTGAAGTAAACACTTTCGTTTCCTTTTCGAGTCTGAAAAGAACTGCATTTACTATGAACTCCATAGCGTTGATGGATACTTGCACAAACAATCATAGCTTTGATTGGCAATGTGAAAAGGATTGGAGATTACCCTATTATTTATAAGTTTGTTAGGATATTGAAAAATGCTGGCACAAAATTTTTGTGTAGTGCAAGTTGGAAGTAATTAAAGTTTCTGCACATGTATTTTTGTCTCTGTATTTTTCAAACTCTAGATAGTATGAATATAAGATTTTCCTGCTGGTTTTCACATTCCCTATATTCTCCTTTAGATTTGACATTTGGTATTCACTGATTTATCTTTTATGCAGGCCTATATGTATGGATTCTTTAAAAACAAGCGGATTGTCCTTTATGACACTTTGAAACAACAGGTCAAGACATGAAAATGTTTCTTCATCTTTCTTATATTCTTGTCCTTTAAAACGTCATACATATGTTGTCATTGATAAAGCTTAGTGCAAACTAATTGCTGCTTTTTATTTGTTTTGATTCAAGTTTTGTTGATGGTGTTTTTTAGGCACTATGATATTTAAGCAGCACGGTAGGGGTAAAAGGGTAAATTCCCTCCTTGGTCAAAATCATTAAAAAATGACCATTATGACCGACCACATAAGTGAGGGTCGAGCACTTAATGGTAGGTGACCGACCACTTCGGTTCGGATGACCTGGCATTATCAGATCGGCGGAAGCATTCTCAGTTCAAATGACCATCATGACCGACCTTATTAAGACCGACCAGATAGCGAGCTATGCTCCAGAAGATGACACCCTATTCTTGCGGATAAGACGACAAGTTATCCTATTTTCATGGGGAAAACTGGTGAGACAGAGTCCTAATAGGATAAAGAAAGTAAAGGTAGTTTTAATTAGGAATCCTTATGGGAAAAGGAATAGTTTTGACTAGGAATCTTTATGGGAAAAAGAAAGTATTTCAACTAGGAAATTCTTGTAGGAGGAGGAATCTGATTTCTTCACTATTATAAATAGAAGGGTAGAGTGTGCATAAGAGGAACAAGTTGAGAGGATGGAGAGTTGACATCAGAATCATTACCATCAGACTTGTAAAAAAGAAGAAGCAGAGCAGAGAAGCGTGTTTGAGTAATAAAAGTATCATCCTTTTTGTGCCCGTGGACGTAGGTCGGACCAAGATCCGCCGAACCACGTTAAAACTCCTTGTTTGATTGGCTCATTATCTACCTTCTGCTAAGTTTGCCTTTGGTTTCCCCCATAACCAAACAAATTCACTATTGAAGGAGGATTACTTCGGGAGTGATATTCCCATATTACTCTGAGACCAAAATCCGCCGTCAACAGTTGACGCCGTCTGTGGGGACCTCAACAAGAAGCAGCTCGCGTAGTAAGATGATGGCAGAAGATGGAAATCACCGGTCGTCAGGGAGTTCAACAGCAGAATGGATGGAGAAAATAGAGGAAAATATTAGGAAAGAAAGGGAGGAAAATCAAATTCTTCTAAAATCCATGATGGACAAACTGCAGAGGATAGAAGAGACGAATAATGAGAAGCTTGAAGCCGGAGCCAGTCGGAGGAGAGGCGAAATAGCGAAAGGAAAAAGGGTCACCGATGTGAGTGATGACGATGAACCGATGAGGAAGGGTGCCTACGGGATGAGGTCCGTAGTGGTAGAAAAAGATTTACAAACGGAGGATACGTGGGAAGAAGAAGAGGGGAGACAATCACCAGATTCTTCCTATGATAGCCCCCGCGACACCAGAATGGGAGATATGAAGCATGGTGAAACTGGACGGGAAGTCTCAAGTCATGAGGAACGCCGCACCCGTGGTGACAGACGCGAAGGAGGCTGCGGGAGGCGGCGTAGTGACACAGATGGCAGTATAAAGTCTTGGTTAAGAAAAGAAATGGCCAAGTGGGGAGTAAACCCCAAGATTGATACAGCAGATGCTCGGGACGGTGAGGTTGAATCTCCCTTCACAGAAGAAATAAGGTCGGAAAAATTCCCAAGACATTTCAACATGCCATCCATGACGCCCTACAAAGGCCATTCAGATCCAAAGTCCCATAGTGAAAGTTTCGTCCTATTGATGGAGGTCAAAGGGGTAGTAGGGGATGCCATTTGCAAAGTATTCCCCCTAACCTTGGGCGGGTCTGCCATTCTGTGGTTCAGAAGTCTTGCCCCGGGAAGCATCAGTAGCTTCGCTCAACTCAGAAGGTCATTTGTTCGACACTTCAAAGGGGCCTGCGTCCCCAAGAAAATGGTGGGAGAATTGAGACTGATGAAACAGGGGGATGATGAGCCCCTGAGGAATTTTATTGAAAGATACCACAATTTGGTGCTCGAGGTCGGAGCGTACGAGTCATCGGAAGCGCTAGAAAGTCTCAAGGGAGGTTTGAAGGTCGGGAAGTTGTGGACTCACCTGAGGATTCAAGACGTATCGGATTATGCCACTGCCCTGGAGTTGGCCAGGAAGTTTATCTTAATAGAGGAGGAGAAAAAGATTGCCCGGGGAGTAGACACCCGAAAGGCTAAGATACTCAGGTCAGACAATCAATGGGATTCGATTAGAAATTTGAGGAGACCAATCCCGGAGCAGAAGAAACTCAGACCGACACCTCCGAGTAGTCATGTTCAAAAGATAAAGTCATATGTCCAAGTCAACCGTGTCGCGGGGAGAACAGTATACACCCCCCTGAACAAACCTATGGCCCAGAAAGTTCGGGAAATCCAGGATAAAGGTCTGTTGGCCGAGCCTAATTTGAAAAGGTTCCCGATTGAGGAGGGAAATAGTAGGGCATACTGTATCTACCATAACGTAAGGGGACATGCCACGAATGGGTGCAGAGACCTGCGGGAGCAGGTGGAAGACTTGGTGAAAGAAGGCTATCTCAGTGTGTACATAGACCATTCGGTTTTTGAGGTCGACCAAGTTGATGGCGGAAGTCATCCGGTCGGATGCGTGGAATGCTGAGATGCGGAGAGGATGGAAGAGACGAATAATGAGAGGCTTGAAGCCGGAGCCAGTCGGAGAAGAGGCGAAAAAGCGGAAGGCAACGGATCCCAAAAATGTGAGTAAGACATTTTCTGTTTTAGGCTGACATTTGATTATGCTTGTTTGTTATGGCCCACACAATGGTTTTAATATTTGTTTTACGGCTCGGGTCTGCTCTTGTACCGCCGAGACCGATGTTTCTTTCCGGCTCGGGTCTGCTCTTGTACCGCCGAGACCGATGTTTCTTACCGGCTCGGGTCTGCTCTTGTACCGCCGAGACCGATGTTTCTTTCCGGCTCGGGTCTGCTCTTGTACCGCCGAGACCGATGTCTCTTTCCGGCTCGGGTCTGCTCTTGTACCGCCGAGACCGATGTCTCTTTCCGGCTCGGGTCTGCTCTTGTACCGCCGAGACCGATGTCTCTTTCCGGCTCGGGTCTGCTCTTGTACCACCGAGACCGATGTCTCTTTCCGGCTCGGGTCTGCTCTTGTACCGCCGAGACCGATGTTTCTTTCCGGCTCGGGTCTGCTCTTGTACCGCCGAGATCGATGTTTCTTTTCGGCTCGGGTCTTCTCTTGTACCGCCGAGATCGATTTTTATTTCGGCTCGGGGCTGGATTTCGTTCCGCCGAGGCCGCTTGTTTATTCGGCTCGGGGCTGGATTTCGTTCCGCCGAGGCCGCTTGGTTATTCTGCTCGGGGCTGGATTTCGTTCCGCCGATGCCACTTGTTTATTCAGCTCGGAGTCGGGTTACGTCCTACCGAGTCGGCTTCTTTGGACTGGGGATGTAACATTCCCCCAGAGCCAAGTTTTTCTTTCAGCTCGGGGTCGGGTTACGTCCCACCGAGTCGGCTTCTTTGGACTGGGGATGTAACATTCCCCCAGATCCAAGTCTTTCTTTCAGCTCGGGGTCGGGTTACGTCCCACCGAGTCGGCTTCTTTGGACTGGGGATGTAACATTCCCCCAGAGTCAAGTCTTTCTTTCAGCTCGGGGTCGGGTCACGTCCCACCGAGTCGGCTTCTTTGGACTGGGGATGTAACATTCCCCCAGATCCAAGTCTTTCTTTCAGCTCGGGGTCGGGTTACATCCCACCGAGTCGACTTTTTTGGACTGGGGATGTAACATTCCCCCAGAGCCAAGTTTTTCTTTCAGCTCGGGGTCAGGTTACGTCCCACCGAGTCGGCTTCTTTGGACTGGGGATGTAACATTCCCCCAGAGCCCAGTCTTTCTTTTAGCTCGAGGTCGGGTTACGTCCCACCGAGTCGGCTTCTTTGGACTGGGGATGTAATATTCCCCTAGAGCCAAATGTTCTTCTCAGCTCGGGGTCGGGTTACGTCCCACCGAGTCGGCTTCTTTGGACTGGGGATGTAACATTCCCCCAGATCCAAGTCTTTCTTTCAGCTCGGGGTCGGGTTACGTCCCACCGAGTCGGCTTCTTTGGACTGGGGATGTAACATTCCCCCAGAGTCAAGTCTTTCTTTCAGCTCGGGGTCGGGTCACGTCCCACCGAGTCGGCTTCTTTGGACTGGGGATGTAACATTCCCCCAGATCCAAGTCTTTCTTTCAGCTCGGGGTCGGGTTACATCCCACCGAGTCGACTTTTTTGGACTGGGGATGTAACATTCCCCCAGAGCCAAGTTTTTCTTTCAGCTCGGGGTCAGGTTACGTCCCACCGAGTCGGCTTCTTTGGACTGGGGATGTAACATTCCCCCAGAGCCCAGTCTTTCTTTTAGCTCGAGGTCGGGTTACGTCCCACCGAGTCGGCTTCTTTGGACTGGGGATGTAATATTCCCCTAGAGCCAAATGTTCTTCTCAGCTCGGGGTCGGGTTACATCCCACCGAGTCGATCGTCATCACCATAAGGGCAGAGCATTTTTTCCACAGGTAGATATCGGGATCCTCGTTAACTGAGCTCATGAAGATGGCAGGAATGACCAGATTTGCAGCCAAGGCATTTTTCTCTGAAGTTCCTAAAGTGACCACCGACGGATTCATTGACACACCATCTTTTTTATAGTTCCCGGCATCAACTCACAAACTCGTTGTTACCGAGAACTAGGGGATAGATGTTGATGGTGTTTTTTAGGCACTATGATATTTAAGTAGCACGGCAGAGGTAAAAGGGTAAATTCCCTCCTTGGTCAAAATCATTAAAAAAGGACCATCATGACCAACCACATAAGTGAGGGTCGAGCACTTAATGGTAGGTGACCGACCACTTCGGTTCGGATGACCTGGCATTATCAGATCGGCGGAAGCATTCTCAGTTCAAATGACCATCATGACCGACCTCATTAAGACCGACCAGATAGCGAGCTATGCTCCAGAAGATGACACCCTATTCTTGCGGATAAGACGACAAGTTATCCTATTTTCATGGGGAAAACTGGTGAGACAGAGTCCTAATAGGATAAAGAAAGTAAAGGTAGTTTTAATTAGGAATCCTTATGGGAAAAGGGAATAGTTTTGACTAGGAATCTTTATGGGAAAAAGAAAGTATTTCAACTAGGAAATTCTTGTAGGAGGAGGAATCTGATTTCTTCACTATTATAAATAGAAGGGTAGAGTGTGCATAAGAGGAACAAGTTGAGAGGATGGAGAGTTGACATCAGAATCATTACCATCAGACTTGTAAAAAAGAAGAAGCAGAGCAGAGAAGCGTGTTTGAGTAATAAAAGTATCATCCTTTTTATGCCCGTGGACGTAGGTCGGACCAAGATCCGCCGAACCACGTTAAAACTCCTTGTTTGATTGGCGCATTATCTACCTTCTGCTAAGTTTGCCTTTGGTTTCCCCCATAACCAAACAAATTCACTATTGAAGGAGGATTACTTCGGGAGTGATATTCCCATATTACCCTGAGACCAAAATCCGCCGTCAACAAGTTTTATTAACCTTCTACAGTACCCTGGTTTGTTGAACTGACAACTATAATATGAGATGCTGGTAGAGCGTTCTATTTTTTGTATCATTTCATATCATTGATTCAAATTTGAAAGGGAGATTGAGGATCTGATCACTGTTGATTTATTGTTTGGACAGTTTCTGGCTGTGTCATCTCTGAGTTAAGAGGGTTATTTGTCTGATCTAATGTTCAAAATCGATATTGTATTGTTGCTAGGGTCGTGTGTTTAGCCCTTTTTAGTAGAATTTTAGCTTTTCGAGTAAAATTTATTGAATGATTTTCAATGCTTGTTTTATCCTGCACAATTTGAATGATCTCCAAGCCTTCACTATTGTGCTCTCTCTAGTCTAACAATTGAAACTACAGCAGAAAGTTTTTTTTTTTTAACTGAGTAGAATAAATAGTTAACCGCCTGCTTTTGAAACCCACATGTTTTTCTTTGCAGCAATGTGGTTAACTTTGTGCTCCTTTCATGCAGAGTGTGCCATTCTATTAGACAAAAGATAAACTGTGCACACTTCTGTTTGTAATATTCGGCAGTGCAAAAATGAGAAGGAAATTGTAGCTGTTATTGCTCACGAGCTTGGGCACTGGAAACTTAACCATACAATGTATTCATTCATTGCTGTTCAGGTATGCTACATTCTTCTCTTATGAACTCTGAATCTAAGATATAAACTTGTATTGGGGATAAAAATTATTTTGTGCTGTTTGTCTTCAATTAGTATTATAGAGAATATAACTGTTTAAAATAAAACTCAAATTTCAAGCAAGGATCATATTTCTCACTTTAGTTATGAATCATAGTACAAAAGTAGGTCGTCTGTTTTGACCTTCCTTTTGGTGTCTGTTTACCTTTATCTTGAAGGTGTTAGTCTCATCTTCAGAGCAATTAATTTGGATGAAAGCATCAGGATGCATGAACTGTGAAGCATTTATTGTTCTTGCGGAGGCCGTTATTCATTTTGTTGTTAGTTTCCTAGTTCCACAGTTTTTTTGAGTTGTCTTATGTGCATACATGCTTTCCTGATTAAAAAAATTACCCTCCTCAATATAACTGATTATGTTTTACTAGTTGTCAAATTGACTTTGAGAAGGTGCTTCGTTCTCATGTTCGCAGATTCTTACATTGTTACAATTTGGAGGATATACCTTGTGAGGAACTCAAAAGATCTCTTCCGAAGCTTTGGGTTTGACACCCAACCAGTTATCATTGGTCTAATCATCTTTCAGGTGTTGTTGTCTATGGTCCTACTCATTGTATGTTTTCTGGCTTTAGGTTTTACATGTAATTTTTATGCCTCTTTATTAGGAAATATCTTATCAATACTTGTAATTACAATGCCAAGTGCAAGAATGAGCCGCCGCTGTCTTTTCTTGCATACCTTAGTTTATGTTTTATTGCAACTTGCAAGTACAAGGTATCTTGTTAAATTTTGCTCAAGTTTGATGTGAGCATGCTTCATTTATTAAAATGCTATGTTTAACGTTTTGTATATGTATTAATGTGGCTTTCTGGAATTGACTAGTTAGATTTTCTGCTAAATAATAATAATCTTTCCCCAGAAGAGGTTTCTAACAATTTATCTAACCTTGTTGTTTGCAGCATACTGTAATACCAATCCAACACCTAGTCAGCTTTGGTCTTAATCTTGTGAGCCGATCTTTTGAGTTTGAGGTAACTTCTTGAAATGCAGGCTAGTTTGTTGGTTTTACCCCTTCTCTCTCGCTCTCGCTCTCTCTCCCTCTTTTTGGTGGGATGGTTTTTGAGACTGTATTTTACTACTACTAGATATATTTTTTCTATTTAGGCTGAATGGCTGATGCCTTTGCTAAGAGGCTTGGTTATGCCCCAGCTCTTGGTGCTGGTCTTGTGAAACTACAGGTGATTGATCAATATTTTCCCACCTTGATTAGAAGTTGAATTTTCCTTTCACTGCTGGTGCTCTGAAACAGAGATAAAGTAGCACACTACTAAGGCCATGTTAACACATCCTTTCTGTGCATAGTCATCACTCATCTGTACTCTTCTATATTCGGAACTAGGGTAAAATGTTACCAGACAGGAAACTCCGGGTTTGCTGTTGGGAACTTTGTTGTTTTTTTCCAGGAAGAAAATTTTGTCAGTTATGAATATGGATCCATGGTACTCCAATGTTTAAAAATACGTGGCGGCGCCTCGAGGCGGCCGGCCATTGAGGCGCGAGGCGGACCGCCTCGAGGCGCCCGCCTCGATCCAAAACATCAGAATAATAATCAAAATAGTAATATCATAATAATAAAAACATGTTAAATCCAAAATACATTCATTTCTTCATAATTCATAATATGTTCAAAAAACTATTGATAATTAATCCATAAATAAGCTATCATTTGTATCTAACGGCATGAAGCTTGGGTCAAAATCTCTCTCATCATCAGATGTGTCATCCTCCAAAGAACCTCCTTCACTTGTATTGTCTTCATCCACTAATTGTTGAGCTTTTCCTTTCCCTAACAAATAACATAAAGTCTGGCCCGTGTAGGTTATGTTAATCTGGCAGTCTTTTTTCTTGACATTGATCGGGTGTTAGTTTGCAAAACAATTATTGCTCAATTGGTCCTAGACATCACTCACAGAAGCAACAGACACAAACACACACAAATATCAATATTAAATTTAAACCAACACTCATTATAAACTTCATCACACGGTCATCACTCACAGAAGCAATCAAGCAACAGAACCGCAACAAAACAGAGAGACGAAACAAAGAGAAAAAAAAAAACAGAGAGAGACGAAACAGAGAGGGAGGCGAACCAGAGATGGAGAGCCGAGAGATGGAGTGTCGTGACAGAGACGAAACCGAGAGATGGAGAACCAAATTGGAGAACCAAAGAGACGAACCAGGCGAACCACTGGTCAACATACATATTCGAGGCAGTGAATAAAATATTTAAATATTTAAACTCAGTAATTTCGCAGCCAATAAATTGTTACTAAGAGCAGAAGCTTCGCCGAGAGTGAGAGAGATTGAAGATGCCGAGAGAGAGAGTGATTTCAGAAGGCGAAGAGAGAGAGTGATTGAAGAGAAGCTGAAGCCCTAATCTGCCGAGTTGAAGAGAAGCCCTAATCTGCCGAGAGAGAGACTGATTGAAGAGAAAAGATGAACCCTATGCTCGTTTTTCCTCTTTTATCATATAATTAAACCAAACGACGACGTTTTGGAATACCCAAAACGTCGTCGTTTAACCAAAACAAATTTAAAATAAAAAAAAACCCACTGCGACTGAGGCGGCCGCCTCAGGCCCCCTCTCGCCGTTTGTCGAGAGGCGTCCTCTGCCGAAAGAGGCGGTCGCCTCGAGGCGCCTCTGCCGCGAGGCGGCGACTCGGCGCCTCGAGGCGGCCGCCTCGATCGAGTTTTTAAACATTGTGGTACTCAGCTTATCACTATTCTCATCCACCCCGTGTCGAAAGACGGGCAGCAATCGATGAACCTGATAAGAAAGAAAACTGATTTGATTAGGCAAACTTGGATGGCCAGCGTAGTTTCTGGTTCCCTTTATTTTACAGTACACAAAGATAACATGGCGGCAGCTATAATATTAGTTTCCGTATGAGTTCTATTGGAGCATACATTCCTCTAACATCAGGTACAAAAAAAAGAACTCCTCTTTACGCAAACAGAGGAAGGTAAAAGGAAGGAATTATGTACTTTATGAATGCGTGAGCTCATGATCATAGGATGTTAAAAATCTGCTGGGGTTAAAAGAAATCAGGTAGTGGTAATCAGTCCAATAGCAATTTTTTTTTTTTAAATCGTTGAAAACTCTTCCGTTAAATCACTCATTTCAGGCTTAGACGGAACATTTTAAACTCCCGACAGTCTCAGGTTCTTTTAAGAAACATACTTCCTAGATTGAAACTTAAGATCTCAAGGTGAAATCATGAACCGTATATCACCAAATTATGTCATCAAAATACAAACTCGATTTTATTTGGACTATTATGATGACATAACTTGAAAACTTTAGCCCAAACATTTCTTATTAGTTAAGGATGAATATCACTTATAAACACACATTTCAAATATCATTCCCATGTGATGACTTGTAAGACGATTTTATATGGAAATTGAACGGTCACATTGAATTATTGTCTTCACTGAAAAAAGGAATCTGATTTTATTTACGTTTGAAAAGATATAGACGTATAATTATTTTAGGGGGCATGATATTGGTTTAAACATTAATCTAAAGGCCAAAAAAAGAGAGATAATGACAAGGAAAGAGAAGAATATCAAGTTAGCAAAAGCTTCAAGAAAGCCAAGCTGTCATAGGGCGCAAAACAACCAACAAATCATTATCAAATTCTGTACACTTCCATAATGCTGCTGTCTACTCATTCATTCTTGGCCAATTCCACCATGAGGGAGATGTTTTTTTTTTATTTTAAAATAAAAATAAAAAATAAAAAAATCAAATAGCTTTTGTAATCTTGTCTTGATTCAATATAATATCATTTAAGATTCTAAAGTTTCACTCGCAATTTGCTCAATCTTTATCATGCTCATTCAGCTACTCGATCAAATTGATTGAATCAAAACAATAACAACAACAACAATAATAATAATAATAATAATAATAAAGCAAAGGCAAAGAGATGGGACTTGCTTAATAAGCTAAGTAGCACTTTCCCAAGTCTAACTTGTGGATCCCACCTGATTTCAGTGTCCCTGTTACCACGTGGCAGGACCTGTGGTTCTGTGATCTAACAGTGTAATTCCAATTGCACCCTAACGGCGTACGCCGATCCCTTGAAATTACTCTTATCAATCATTATCATCAACAATACGTATAAAATCTAATCCCATCGTACTTTCTACAGTTACAGATTCTAAATTCATAACTCGTGAGATTTAACGGACGCCGTTGCCGTTGCCGTTGATTGGAGATAGCGCGGGTCCCAAACTCCATTACCAAATAGAAACAGAACAGAAAGCACATTGTCATTATGATGATAAAACGGTCGATTCTTTTATATATTCGATATTATTCACCAAAAAATTATCGGATACCTAAATTTTAATGACTAGTATTTTTAGGATTTCAAATCAAATCGGTGATTTAAAAAATTTAATAAGTCATTAATTTATTGAATTGTTTCAGTTGAACTAATAAAATCGATTAACGTCATAAATAATTTTAAATAATTATAAATTATTAAAAAAATTAAGTTTTTTTAAAAAAAAAAAATTAAAACTGATCTAATCTGATTCATAAGTTTCAACCAATTTTTTAAAAGTCCGATTCATTTTATTTAGTTAGACCGGACTCACGATCGGTTTTCGATTTGACCGGTTCAACCGACTAGTCCAATTCGAATTTCAAAACACTTGATATCAGATATCATATAATATATAAACATATTTATGGGTTGGTATGGTTTGGTCCCGGTTCGGTATGATTATAAAAAAAAATTAATTATTAATTATTCGATTTTTAAACAAAATTAACCATACGTTTTTTTTAATAAAATTTATAATTATTTTTAATTGTCGATTCAGTTCGATACAATTAGGTTTTTTCAATTTTTTAATAATGAATGAAGTCTACATGGATTCTAGCATTGCGTTTGGAATTCTCCACACTTGTCTAATATTGGACTGTCCTATAGATGCATGTGTACATTTGGCGTAATACATGCTCTAATATTACATTGGGTGTAATCACATTTGTTATTATATATGTTAAACCATGCTTGCATGTTAAGATAAGTGGATTGCCACTAAAAATCTACTACTCTCGGACAGATGTTGTTAGAGTTGGGGTTTTGAGCGTCAATCTGAATAATGTATTGTACATTATATTTATTAGTTATTAATAATAATAAAAAAAACTACATCTTCATTTCAATTTTGTTAATGGTAATTATTATCGTGTCATTATCTCTTAGTGCATATTATCAGTTATTAATAGAATAATATCAACCTTAGAATAGTCACGTAATAATACTGGACACTGGGTGTAGTCCGATATTGGGATAGTATTACTATTATAAGCTATTCTTAAAGTTTATATATATGTATAGTCATTGATTTTGGAATATGGTCAAATTCTTATAACCTATAAGACTAGGACATGTCGTATATTGAAATTAGAATTCCAATGCTCTAACTCAATAGACCATGAGTAAGGAAAACTAGCATAAACATGTGGTATTCGTTGGATCGAATACTAAATGACTCACATAAAATTCCTAATTGTTGGTAGTACACACCACTGTCAATAGGAATCTCATCGAGTCAAGTAACATATGTTGGGGTTTTGGGCGCGGGGCGCGGCAGAAGTGCTGTTCGGGAGAAATCGTAATTTTAAAACTTTTAAAATTACC
Organism: Zanthoxylum bungeanum; assembly: GCA_019454045.1. Lineage (NCBI taxonomy): Eukaryota > Viridiplantae > Streptophyta > Magnoliopsida > Sapindales > Rutaceae > Zanthoxylum > Zanthoxylum bungeanum. The sequence goes on from SKCR01042375.1 coordinate 75,320, forward strand.
GAATAAATTATTCAATATCAAATATGAATAATTCATTCATATTTCACCTAAACATATTTATTTGTTATCAAATAACGACATAAATAACTAAGAAACGTCACGAATTTTTTACGAAAATATTTTTCCGTAAAATGGCATAAAACGCATTTTTGACATGACCGAACCGACCACCCAATACACGTGAGGGTTGCCCAGGTCAGCCCCAATAGTATTAGGGCAATTCATGGGCTGCCCGAATAGTGACAAATTCACTGTTTGGACAGCCGTCACCCGGTTGGCTCAAAAGTCACCCGGTAACGTCGTTTTTCGCCGTTTTCGCTTATTTCAACTCCGAAATAATTTCCGGAAATTGTTCTAACACCCAAAACACATCCAATACATTCAAATGACATCATTTTCATCACAAACAGCCCATTTTTTCCAGATCTGATTTTGCAACAAAAATTATCAATTTTTCATGCTTTAATCCAACTTTTTCAACATTAATCAAATTAATCACAACACCAATTCAAGTCACCACCAATGAAGCACCCAAGAATAATTAGAAGCATTACAAGAGTGGTCATAACACTCTAGAATGACAACTTATCATCAAATGATAAAATTGAATCAATATTACAATAATATCATCCAAAACAACTTCACACATGCAATAAGCTTCCAATTCCATCCTCCAAAACCAAAAGCCCCAAATTTATAGAAAAGAAGAAATCCTAGATCTCACTAGATCATCAAGAAATAAGAAACATAATTTCTAAGCTTATGGATATAAAGAATTACCTTTAATTCTCTTGATTCCTTAGCTTTTTTCTTGATTTTCTTGATTTTCTTTCCTTGAATCATCAAGTGAATTTGAGAGCTCTTTTGTTCTTGAAGTTTTAGGCCATGGAGGTGGTAAGAAGAAGAAAAGAAAATTTTCCCCTTTTAAAAAAGGGAAACCGACTTTTCAAGGGCAATATTGTCATTTCTGTATTTTAATGTCATTAAATTAACATTAAACTTTATGTTAGCAAATCATATTTGCACACCTAAAGTTTAATTAAAGCATGCCACTTGTCACAAATAATAATTAAACATTTATCATAACAATTATGAAAAATGGATATTATTTAATTATTCAAATATTTAATATTTAAATATCTAAATAATTAATTAATATAATTATTATAATATATGTATTTTTATTTACATTAAATAACAAATACATATATTAATGACATGTGTCAAAATCTCATTTGATAATTAATTAATGTGTATCTAATCAAATTATGTATCAAATACAAATACACAATAATTACGATTGACCAAAATTGCCCTTATGCATGTGTTTTCGTTTAACCGTTTAAACAATTCGAATTAACTCATTTAATCCAATGAAGTATTATGAATAATCTGTATTATTCATAACGCGTTGCCCAAGTGCTCAACGAGTACACTTCATATTATGAGACTCTCTAAGTTTAGGTTTATCCGTCACGAAATCCAATTTTGTGTCCATAATTCGCTCACTCATGAATTATGACGACCACGAATAATCTCGCTAAACTATGCAAGTCAAGGTCATTGCATACGTATAATCCCTTTGTCACATGCTATCAATATTATACATGAGATATAGATAAGAACGTCAAATCCGTATGGTATAATATAATCGACTTTCAAATTTACGATCTCTAAATAATACTCGAAACTCGCTTCCGAAGTTATACCACGGCCATGAATTTACTAGATCGCAAACACGTGTATGATACATATGCCTTGTACACATGACTGACGGATTCTATCTTGATACGCACATGATATCATGAGCATCAGTCCACACCCAACGAACAGAGGAATGTCTAATCTAAATAGATCGGTGACGTGACTGCCATCAAAGTGTGGAGGATAACTCATATATCCACAGTTGTATCTCAAGTCAAATGATCATTTTGCTCGTTCAACTCGAGAAGATTCCTATTGACGTTGGTGTACCATCTATTAGGAAATCTTCAGTGAGTCGTTCAGTGTTTATCAAATAAACACCTACATGTCTATACGAGTCTCCCGAGACTCATAGTTCATTGGGATAAACCATCAGACCAAGTCAAGATATACGACATGTACTGGTCTCAACGAATTTTACTAACCGACCCGTGTTAGTAAATCTTGACCAGAAACTTTATTTAAGGATATACAACTTATAGTGACGCTTCCCAATGTCAATTACAAACAACGTTGTAACTGCGCACTATATTGTAAATCCTAAAGTCTTTGTCTAATATACATGTATCACTAAATCCGATTTAGTTTCAATCTAATCGTAATTAGATCGAATATGTGTATAAAAGACAAGAGGTGCTACCATTAAATAAGTAATATTATGGAAAAATAAATTATTCGTATTTATGAATCAGACATAAATACGATCCGGATTGGCACTCTGAGCACCAACCCTAACAACATATGTGATCCTTTGACTATATGATATCATTGATTTTGTGTGTGATCATTCACACTTAGATGACATGTATGTCAAAGACTTTTTGAGGTCTGACTACTAGTTGTTCGTTGGGTGTGGACCAATGCACTCGTTAATCGCTGCATATCAAAATAGAATATGTCGGCTTAATATGTATCATAAGGGGTTTAGGTATCTACATTTATGAGTCACTATTCTTAAGACTTAGGTCAAAACTGATCATCTAGGTTTGATCGCATATACATAAAAATAGTGTTCTGATTAGTAGGGGTGGGCAAAAAAACCAACTGAACCAAACCAAACCGGACCGAATTTACGGTTTTTTTCTAACGGTTCGGTTTGCGATTCGGATTGGCCCACCCCAAACGGTTTACGGTTCAGTTCAGGAGCTAATCCGAACTGCACCTGTTAAACCGAACCGAACCGAACCGTTATAATTAAAAATATATATATTTTTATAAAAAAAAATGTATTTTTCTTTTAATTTTATTCTATATTTTCTTTTTATTAGTATGTTAATACTTTTATTCTTAAATTTGTTGTTAATATATTTATTTGTTAATACTTTTATTCTTCAATTTATTTGTTAATACTTTTATTCTTAAATTTATTATTTTATGGTAACATCATTATTCTTGAAAGTAAGATGTTGGATTTGTCTCTTAATTAGAATGATGGTAGCATCATTATTCAAGGTAATTTTTAAAAAATACAAGAATTAATTGTGCCTCATTTTTCAATCCTTTATGGAGTGCATGTGTTCCCTGGAGTCACAGTTTACACCCTAGCACTCCATACTATTTGTTGGATAGACTAGTTTTTTTTTTCACTTAAGTGGATGAAAAATTATTTTAAATATAATAATCCGTAAACCGAACTAATCCGTAAACCGCTGATTTAAAAAAATTTCAATCTGAACCGAACCGTTATTTAATGGTTTGGTTTGAGAGGTAAAAAATATGAACCGTAAAATATGATTTGGTTCGATTTTTAGCAAAAATCGAACCAAACCGAACTGCGCCCACCCCTACTGATTAGTTATAAAGAATTGTTGACATGTCGACAATATGAGATGTGCACTTTGAAAACTTGACGGTATAATCTATGTTTCCTAAGCACAACTCGGATAGCCTACAACGAAATGATTGTTAAATATATGTGATTACCTCGACTTGTATAGTTTGGAAAGGTCGTTCGTGTTCTTCGCAATTTCGGAGGTAGTTGAATTGCGTACATATGAACTCGGGTCATATGACGAATGTGTATGAACTTAGAGAGTCTCATAATATGAAGTGTACTTGTTGAGTATTTGTGTAGCTAATTATGTTAGATAATAAATAATATTTGATATTATAATTATCAATTAAAATAATTAAGTGTTATTGGATAATATTAAATATTTACTAAACCAATTTAGATTAATTGGATTAATCAAAATTTATTTAATTGTTAAATAAATAATCACATAAGGGCTTTATTGTAATTTCTTAAATGTCTCTACAATTGGATGATATTTTGGTAATTGTAAAATATGTATTAATAGGTGTATATAACTTGATTTAATTTGATTAATCATGTTATTAGACAAAATAATAAAATTACACATAATATGTATATTTAGACAAATTGGATTAAGCCCACCAAAAAGTAGATTAAAACTTTTATTAATAAAATAAAAGATAGGCTTAAGCATAAAAGATAAAGTTAAGTATTTTGATTTTTAAGTTTTATCCTAAAGAAAATAATTGTATGAGAAGCATTTGAAGTCCTCTACAACTTTCAACTTTGAAGATTTAATCTTTCATCTAATATTGCTAGGTAAGTTTTGATGTTCTTTAATAAGCTATGTTTTTCATTCATGATTTGATATTATTAGTGAAGTATATGGTGATGTATTATGTATTTGATGCATAATTGTGATTGAGTCAAATTTTGTGTATGTTGAACATGGAACACGAAAGTTAAAGTTTTGAACTTTAGATAAAAGTTTGAAACTATGATTACCATTAGAATCACTTGACTATCTTTAACTAGCCCAAAATTATTCAAGGGTTACTTCTTTATGGAATTCTTGTTTGGTTTGTATTTTAGATTCAAATTATGCATATATGTATTTTGAATATATTTATGTTTTGTAAAAATATATTAATATTTCAAAAAATATATTTGTTATTCTTTAATTATTTTATATGTATTTAATGTTGGTTTTGATGTTAAAAATTAGATTTTGGATGTTTGGAGAAAATTGGGTGGAAAAATAATTTTTGAAATTGCTTTTTGCTTAAAAAATATGCATGCGCAAGTCGCTGCACGCACAACAACGAAACTTATTTTCTCCAAGTTTTGTGCTTCGGACTCTGATTCGTCCCGTATTGTTTCATATGAACTCAAAATGGAATACAATATCCCATTTAGGTTTTAAAATACACCAATGATATGTTGATAAATGTGGTTTATACCCACTTATTCTTGTATTTTTAGCTTATTATTTTGTTAGTTTCCGTATCATTAATGTATTTTGTAGTTATTTTATATTTTATTTGTAGAAAGCATTAATACATGGATCTTGGATAATTTATACGTGTTTTGGGACCATTTGGACGCATCGAAAGTACGCGGGAAGAGCAGAAACGCAGAAAGCATACAACCAGTCAAATTTGTTGCGCGTCGCGACGCGCCTTCGCGTCACTGCATAGAAAATTCAGAGGTTTCGGCGCCGCGGCGCCAATTTTTTAGCGCCCCGCAGTGACCAAATACACTAATTTTAGGGTTTTAACATGCATAATGATCCCAAGGCTTTATTATAAATACATAAGTTCGTCCAAGACTAAAGAATGAGGCTAATACACATCACAAAATACAAAAACACATATTTTAGAGAGATCCAAGAAGAAAGATTGAAGAGCGACAAGAGGAGACAAAGACGGTGATGTCTGAAGACGAAGTGATTCAACTCAGATTTAATCTTCTAGTTTCTATCTTTAAACTCTGATGATTTCTATTAGATTCATGACCATGTTTTCATTGTTATTAACTTACGTCATGAACTAAATTTATAATTCTAGAGAATGATGTAGCTAATATTTGAACCTATGTATTGATTGCCAAGTTGAGTTTTATGAAATTATAATTCAGTTTATTTATATTCTCTTGCGTTTAATGCTTCTTGATTGTTGGCCACAATTGAAGATGGTGAATGTTTAGAATCTATTGCTCGGGAGAAATGGATTTTGAATAGGATCTATAGAATATAACTTAGGAGTTTTATAGAGTTCGGGAAAATCTTTAGTTCATTTGAAGTCGTTAACATAGAATCACAGAACATAATGATTTGTTAATTACTAGATTTTTATAGGGATATCGAAGTCTGTAATTAATAATACTTTCATTATTACTCGGGAGAGGGAGTTGAATACTGTATGATTCTTGACCTATAAACAATGCAACAGAATAATAACTGATTGGCATAACAAATACATAGGGGATAACTATGTGAAATCAGACTCTAGAATCTCTCTCATCTTGGATTATCTTAATTTAACATTTTGATATCTTGTTTCTTTAATTTACAGTTTTAATATTAGTTTCATCTTATTTAATTATTCTCTAAATAAAGTTAGGTTTAACAATTATAATATGTAGTGTGAGTTGAACACAATCCATGTAGGTTCGACACTCTACACTCATTTATACTAAAACTTGACACCGTACACTTGCGGTACGATAGAAAATATCACAACATATGTATCTGCGGGTTGATCTGCTTCCGCTGCGCGAGACTCTGATATGACCCTAGTGGCTCTGAATCCACCTTAACAGATGTATGGGATATCATGTCCTCGGGATACTTATGTTGAGGTCGGAATGCTTCCGATGTACTCTAAATTTTTTCGAAATGGACCTACTCCGAAATAGACCTTGACCGAACTATATTTATTTCGGTGCTCCTCCACTCCGGAATGGTATGATCACAGAGTGACGTCACTTTGGAGTGACGCCATTCGGGGATTGGGACTTAACCGTTCTGGTATATCTTCAGTTTCTCCAGACTTCTGGTTTGTATTACTCTGGAATTGAGTCTAGGTTTCATCTGAGGTAGTTGGATTTCAGAGATAATCTCAGACTCATCTTATCTACTAGTACAATAGTACAATGGTAGGTATCTCCCTCCTAGTAGACTTTCGCCTGTTCGCAGCAATTCCTCTAAGGAGGCTTGCTGAGGAATTTTCAATTGCATGTCGACATGTGTCATTGATAATATGGCTAATTCTGAGCACCGACAATTAATAATAAAAGAATTAAAAAATTAATAACATTCACTAAATTTAACATTTACTTAATTTTTTTCCATACTATAATTTTTCTAATCATCACAAGTATACAAATAAAAGTTTTTCAAAAAAATATAATCATCATTTAAAATTTAGGAAAATAAAAAGAATAATAACCAAAACAAAAAATTATAAATATTTCATGAAATTAATCATCAAACACTAAATAAATTAAATAATGTAACAAATATAATTATCAAATAACAACATAATATGATTAGATTTTAAGAAAATCAATTAATTTGGTTTGCTTCGGTTTTTTTGATTTAAAAATTATTTCAAATCGATTCAATTCGTTTTTTTTAAATTAAAATATCAAATAATAATTTTTGAAAATGAAAAAATTATCACTTTAAATCAATTTTTTCAGTCAATTATTTTTTCATACACCCTTAAAAATATTTGAAGTACCCCTAAATATATTTTGATATGGTGGAAAATTGGTTTTGCGGGGATATGACAAACATTATCGACATGGGCATCCCAAATTTAGTCGCATCTCACAGTCACGGACAGAACATAGAAGACGTCACAGTAACAGTAGTAGCGCATCCAACGGCACTCTTTAACATTTTACAACTCCAGCTAGACCGAAACTGACAGCTCATTTATACTTGAACAACAACTTGCCTCGTCATCTTTATTTTCTTCTTAGTTAGATCAACACACAACCTTCTCTCTCTCTCTCTAAGCCATGCCCGAATACCTCTAAATTCATTTTTTTTGTTTATTCAAAAAATTAAAAAAAAAAAAATTGTAAAAAAATGTCTGTATACGACGCCGCATTTGTGAACACAGAGCTGTCCAAGCGGACGTCAATCTTCGGGCTTCGGCTTTGGGTCGTAATCGGAATCTTACTCGGTTCACTAATCGTTCTCACTCTCTTTCTATTGTCTCTCTGCTTAACCTCTCGCCGGAAAAAGCACAATCATCTTCAACAAGAACAACAACGACAATCCAAAAAGATCATCAACACGCCGCCAATCTCGAAGGAGATTCAAGAAATCGTGCACCAATCGGCACCGGTGCCGGAGATTCAAGTTGACATCGGGAAGATCGAGCACCGCGTGGTGTTTTCCGATAGGGCGTCGAGTGGGGAGAGTAGAGGGACGGGGAGTGCGTGTGAGACGGCGTCGTTTGGAAGCGGCAGTGTGGGTCCCGAAGTTTCGCATCTTGGATGGGGCCGGTGGTATACGTTGAGAGAACTTGAAGCTGCGACTAATGGGTTGTGTGAAGAGAATGTGATTGGTGAAGGTGGCTATGGGATTGTGTATTGTGGGATTTTGACTGATGGTACTAAAGTTGCTGTCAAAAATTTATTAAATAACAGGTACTTTTATTAAAATTTTCATTTTTTAATGGTTTTGATACTTCTGATCTATTTTGCATGGAGAAAATAATGATGGGATTCAGATTTAATCTTGTTATATTTGGTTATAATTTCTTTTTAACTGTGATCCTTTGGGTCTATGTTTTTATTTTTGTTAATTTTTATCTTATTTATGTTGTTGGTTATTCTTGTCTTCTGTTTGTTGCAGAATTTGTGCTGTAAATTGGCCTACTTTTAGAAAAATGAAAAAAGATATTTGCTCATAAACTAGCCTGAATTGATAATGCAGACTGGAGAATTATTTCATATTTTTAACTATTTTGAGCGCTGCTGGACCTCTCTTCAATTAAATTATGTTATTTTTAAAATATATATATATATAGTTCCTGATTTAAAATGGGCATATTATCAGGGGTCAAGCTGAGAAGGAGTTTAAAGTTGAGGTGGAAGCAATTGGGCGTGTTCGGCACAAGAATCTAGTCAGATTGCTAGGATACTGTGTTGAGGGTGCATATAGGTAATTGATTAATTTGTTGGACCAGAGTTTTGGTTTAGACTTGAGTCTGTGGCTTTCCTTGGTTTAAGAGATTTAATATGTTTTTCTGGTTTTGTTTTGTAGGATGCTTGTGTATGAGTATGTTGACAATGGCAATTTGGATCAATGGCTTCATGGGGATGTTGGGGATGTCAGCCCACTAACGTGGGATATTCGTATGAACATCATATTGGGAACAGCAAAAGGGTACGGTAATGTTGTGTTTTAAAATTCTATCTGTGTGATTGAATTGATGCAATTGCCACTCAAGGCTTTTTTTTTTTCGTTTTGGGAATTTACAGTTTATTGTAATTCTTACAGATTGGCCTACCTTCATGAGGGTCTTGAACCAAAGGTTGTCCATCGAGATGTAAAATCCAGTAACATACTACTCGATCGCCAATGGAATGCTAGGGTTTCTGATTTTGGGCTTGCTAAGCTTTTATGTTCTGAGAGGAGTTATGTAACAACTCGTGTGATGGGAACCTTTGGGTAACTCATTTCGTTGTTCAAGTCGAGACTTTATTTATTCTCTTCTCTATTCTTCTGTCAATTAGATTCAACTCTAGTATGAAAGAGCTGCTTTGATTCTTTTAAAGTACCATCTTTAAATCCTTTTTGTTGGTTCTTGTAGTTATGTTGCACCAGAGTATGCGTGCACAGGGATGCTGAATGAGAAGAGTGATGTTTATAGTTTTGGTATCCTTATAATGGAGATAATTACTGGGAGAAATCCTGTTGATTATAGTCGGCCACAAGGAGAGGTTAACCTTGATATATACATTGTTCTCATTATACCCATTTGTTTTGTTCCTTTTTGTTGCTGGACTAGTAGTTGAAAATTACTAAATAATTGCAGGGGAATTTGGTTGATTGGTTGAAAACCATGGTTGGAAATCGAAAATCTGAGGAAGTAGTTGATCCTAAACTGTCTGAGATGCCTGCTTCTAAAGCACTTAAACGTGCTCTGTTGGTTGCTCTGCGATGTGTGGATCCTGATGCAACAAAGAGGCCTAAAATGGGGCATGTAATTCACATGCTTGAGGCAGATGACTTGTTATTTCGTGATGTATGCACTAATTCTCTTTCAATATTTATTATCACACAATTGCAAAAAGAGAGGAAAAAAATTCACTTTCGTCTTTACTCAACTTTACTAATTTTGTGCTTCATTTTGCAGGAACGTCGAATTGCAAGAGAACCTTCAAACTCATATGGTGAAGAGAATCGTGTTATTGCAAGAAAAGTAGGTGATAAACAATTAGGTGAAGGGGCTTCTGATACAAGTGAAGGTGATAGCAGCGGGAACAATCATCATCATCCTACCAAGTTGAGATAGCACCATCAGAGAATTAGGTGACTCATTATTTCAAGTCTCCACTTTGGAAAGTTTGTTTTTCTTCTTCTATTAGTTAGTTTTTCTTCTTGTACCTTAAAATCTAAGATACCTATAATTTGCAATTTATTTCACATAGTTTTTTCCCCCCTTCAGTTATACATTCCTCAATTGGGATGCATGTGTATACTTTAAAGAATTCATTCAATCATTCTTACATAGAAACTGTATTTGTTTGTCAAACAAAAAGCTGCATTAGCAATTCTTCGGTTCTTTTCAGTTAGGTCGTATGATCATTCATTTTTCATCTAGATAGCCATTACTTGGAATGCTTCAGTGTTTTGACTTGTCAGCATCACTGCCAGCCTCTAAAAACAGATGTTAACGGGTGATGGCCCTAAATACCAGCTACTTTTTCTGGAATTTACTTCGTCAACATCAACATCAGGACCAACTCCGAATTCGGATGTTTCTGTGAAATGGACCTGCTAACCAACTAATAGAATGAAACAACTGCATTTGGAACTCCACATTCATGTAGCTTTCTTTTATCCTAATTGGACCGGCTGCTAGCTGTGAAGCCTGAATCTTGTACCGGAATGGGTCAGCCATCATTGTCACCATCACAAGTATTGCTTTTAAAGGCAGAGTTTTAACTGAAGCAAAGTTGGTTGTGTGTGTTTTGTGTTTGGACCCATATGTCTGTTTATATTATTATGGTTGGCAAATAGATCAGTATTATTTATTAATGTTCTCAATTTCGGATTTAAATAATTAACACTTAAATTGTGATTAAGCTTTTTCAAGTTCGGCCTATTTACCGGTTGTATTTAATAAGTGTTATTTATTAATGTTCTCAACAATATTCAGCCTATTGTTAGATTTCCAAGTAACAATCCAAATTGAAATCTTCCAATCTAATTTAAACTTGACCAAGTCAGTTGATGACATGTAATTTTCTTAATAGTGTTAAAAAAATTGCATGTAAGCTAACTAACATTGTAGCATGTTAGAATATTTTCAAAATATAATGATTTTATGGAGAAAAGAAGATAAATGAATAAAAAGGTACCTCGTGTAAATATATATCTTTTTAATTGGTGCATTTTTGAAAAGACATATTTACATTTAAATTATGGAAATGTATATAACCATCCATAATTTTGTTACAATTTAAATGGTAATGATTCATTTTAAACCATTAATTAAATTCAAATTTTGATCTAATGGTCAAAAATTGCAGCCATTGAAGTGTGTTTGTTCAAAGAAAACCCTCCATATCTATATATATCTCATTAATTATTAAAAATAAATAATTCATTTCTATATAAATAAGTTCTTTGATTTAATAGAATTATTAGAGAAATCTGAGAGAATTTTCAACCAAAATAAATTACGGGCTCGAGTCCTACATAATCGTGGAAAAAATTGATTTAACGGAGTAAAGTTTTGGGCCTGAATTCCACTTTCATGTAAACACAGCTATTGAAGTAACCCATTGGGCTGTGACAGGTGCAAACGACAAAAACCGAAGCCCAGAGGCGGGGCCCATTCAGGCTTCTCTCGAAATATCAATCGCACGTGGCTCACGCCCCACGCTGACGACTTTTTTGCCAAACTGGGCGTGTTTGGCTGAACAAGCATTTTGAAACGAATCTTATCCGATGCGATTTTTTATTTTTTTGTAATTTTAAATAAACGAAGAATAAATTCATTATAAATAAAGTCAAAAGGATCCGTTGTGGTAATCGTCCATTCGTCATACTCCACGTGTCCATCTGTCACGAAGTTTTCTGTGACAGCAAGTGACTCCATCCGCGCCATACCCTTCAACCACCTATCAATAAAAATCAAAGACGCAGCCATCTTTAACGCGTCTGCGAAATTTCCTAATCGTTTCGAGTACTGATTTAGGTACGATTTTATCATCTTTTTTCTTTTTTTTTTTAAAAAAATCATACATCTTTGAAAGAGGCAATTTAATTTTTCTCTGATTCTTTGTTTTTTTTTTTTTTGTTTTTTGTTTTTTGTTTTTTGTTTTTTTTTTTTGTTTTAATAGAAGACAGATCTTGATAACTAATACTTTATTTGTAGTTCGATCTAACCAAGTAATCAGTCTCTAGATCTACGATCTAAAGCTTAAAGGTAAGAGATTTACAATATTTAATTTAATTTATGTTTATTTTGTATAGTTGTTATGCATGATTATGGCCTTGGATTTGACTTTTCAATGGAAAAAAAGAGGCATGAATTTGAAACAAAAAAATTTATGTTGAAATTTTTTAGCTCTAAAAATTGGATGGTAGGTTGAAACCGTAATTAGTCAGATGCTATGGTTCTCGAGGAAATACTTGTTTTTGTTTTGTTTTATTTTATTTTTTGGCTGAGAATTTTTTTATTCAACTGCAAGAAATGGAAATTTTGTCTTTTGAATTGTTATGAGACTGGATGTGTATTAAACAAACAATTTTTTTTTGCCTTTATGTTTCCTAGTTTTTTTTTTTGTTTATTCTGCAAATATGCTAAATTGCTATATTATTTTTATCAGTTTATGGAAGATAATTTATTTTCCTGGGTTTACACTTAATATGAATCTAATTTCTCTAGCTTTTCCCTAGCAATCGAGTGGTCAAGGTTAAAACTTTTATTACTTCAAACTCTTGACATCTGTTGCCTAATGGAATTGATGATGTTTCTTATGATAAAGCTCCAAATGATAAATCAGAAGTTTATTACTAAAGTTTTTAGGTTTGATATTATTATATTGCATGATTCTGATCTGATATTTTAGATTATATTGCAATATGATTTAACTTTCTTTTTTCTAACTTCTTTGCAGCCTATACATCAAAATGAGTCGCCCCCAGGATCCACACCGCACTTTCTTCCCATTTGGAAATCCTTTTCGGATGTTATCCCCTAAAGGTTCTCGTTTGTCTCCAAAGCTTCTATCCCTATTGACTGATTTTGAGGTGACCTTGGCAGAGAGGCTGAGAAAACTTATGCCGAAAGAGAAGGATGATGTCCTCAGCTTGTCATGGATGAGACTGGCAATGGAGTCACTTTGTGAGACTCACAATGACATAAAAGAACTTATAACTGAGCTGGAACTTCCTGTAAGTGACTGGGATGAGAAATGGATAGATGTGTACTTGGACATTAGTGTGAACTTGCTTGATATATGCAATGTTTTTAGCTCTGTGCTCAGGAAGGTCAGCCAAGGCCACCTCTTGCTCCAGTGTGTCTTGCGTAATTTGGATTCTTCATCTCCAAGACAATTTGGGCGAGCCCGTTCTTCCCTGGATAGCTGGAGGGAGCACATTAGTTCAAAGAACCCCAGAGTTGAGAGCTTTCGCTCCATCTTAGACAATTTGGTGGGTTCTCTGGATCTGCCCAAGGTTAAGAACTCAGCCAAAGGGAAGGTTTTGATGCGCGCAATGTATGGTGTTAAAGTGGTGACTGTATTTGCTTGTAGTATTTTTGCTGCAGGCTTCTCTGGATCTGCCAAGAATTTGTTAGAATTGAATGTTTCTGACCCATTACCTTGGGCACCAGCATTTTCTGCTTTGCAAGCTAATGTAAATGCGGAAGTTAGGAACTTATTATCCTCAGAAAGAGCTACAGTTTTAAATGAACTAGAGGCTGCTGTTGTGAGCACTAAGAAATTGTATCCAATGATCCAAGATGAGGTTGACCCTGTTGAAGACGAACAACTTCAGAAATCTGTTTTGGATTTGGGAAGGAGGGCAGATAACCTTTCACAAGGGCTAGATCATCTTACAAATGCAGTCGATGGCTTTTTCAAAATAGTTTTGAGCGGCCGTGATGCATTGCTTTGTAATCTAAGAGAAACTGGTACTATCCCTGACACAGTGGTACCGAGGAATGTAGAACAAGTTGGGAGGTGAATGATTGAACTAAACTTTGCCTTATACAAATGGTATAGGTATGGAGTCTTCTGTTGTCTGGTTGATAGAAATATCCCAACTAATATTCTGTGTGGTCTGATATGTAAGGTGTGTCATACTAAGGTTTGTCATACTACTAGATTTCTGGTCTGTAAATGTACTTTGTGCTGTGTAATGCCAAGAATATATGAAAGTTTTTGTACTATCTGCATATATGTTTGTGTTATCATATCAAGCACGTAATCTTAAATTTTTGTTGACGATTTCTACCGTGTTTTCACAGACAGTTCAGTTAAAGGGGTTTTCTCACTACTGACAAGTGAAGACATGGATAAGTATTTCATCATCTGGCGGTGTTGACGCCATAGTGATCTCTTATGGGCAAGAGCTAGAGTATGTATATTACCTGCTCAATTAACTTTTAAGCTCTGAATTCTGATCTTGTTCATGGAAATGAAATAGACTTACGGGTTGAACGACTATTTTAGCTATAAACTAAGCATATCGAATAGAAATTTGAACGCGTTCCTCGATAGCTAATCATGCATATGTTTTGGCAGACGAATTTCCTTCTCGGTTTGCAATACTCCGAGGAGAGGAAGTTTATTTTCATACGGTGAGTAGCTTAACATTCTTCACTTTGTTTAATTATTGGAACTTGACTGGCATAAGAAGGTTGGTGTTCTTCTTAATATTGATGTTTAAATGGCTTGTTCATTACGGCATTGGTATTATTCAATGCAAGGGAAAATATAGTCAAGACGACCAAATTTTTCTAGGAAAGTGGCTCAAGTTACGAAGCATCTCTGTTTTCTTTTTGATAATTTTCAAACTCAACACCAGCATAAAGAAAATTTGGATATTGATATGTCACAGGCCAACTTTTCTTATAGCCGAAAATTGGGTTCACGCGGCACTTATTGAGGTTCACACCTTGTAAGGTATGGAAATTAATAAACATTCTCATAACATATAAACTTGGGTCTGCACTGACTCGAGATCCGAGAAATAAATAGCACAATTAGATATAAAAATATGATATTTTATTAATATCGAGATCATTACATTACATTATTATACAAGCAACATACAAGGACGAGAGGGTTTATGACTAATGTCTCTAGATCATCGAAGCTCCTTTGGCCACTCCAATGCCCACTTAGGCTTCCCTTAAAGAGTTTTTAAAAATACTGTACATGTTTCACCGGTACACACATCTAGCGCTTGAGTGGTCACCACCCTCCTAAAATCTAAATTACAAGGAGTTTATAAGAATTTTTTCATCTGAGTCAATAAGACATAATATTAGCGATTTTGGGATTAAATTGTGTCTTTGTACGAGCTCATCTTAATGACATTCTACAAGATCCCCATTTTTGCGGCAAAGTGCACGGTTAAGGTCAAAATTGGGCACATTGCAAGAATCTCCTAATCAACTTCAAAATCAGAGTCCACATCGGAAATTTCCCCAATACATGTGACCATAAGCTTCACGTGTGACCCCGACCCAATTCGATCTGGTGCCCGGAATATAAGCTCATTCACAATGCTGCAAAACTAGGCTAGCGGCAAGTGAGCATATTTCTAAATCTCTCGGCAGATTTCAGAATGGGACCTCACAGACAAAATCTCTCTAGCACATGTGGCCATGAGAGTTACTTATGACCCTGACCATGAGCTCTTTTATAAAGCGAAAAAACGTGCTAGCGGGGTAGCAACAAATGTGATTTGGTTGTAAATGTGTAAAAGTAACGTGTGATATCTTTTCAATGCTTGTGAAAATGTATGTAGTCGCAAAAATTTGAAGCGAATATTGCTAGCTTTATATTGGGGCCGTGACAGGATATATGAATTAATGATTGTGAGGGTGAAAGCCTGACGTCGCAAGCTAAGAGTTTGCTTGATGTGAAAAAAAATTAGAAGAAGCTAAGTCTGCGTTTGTGTGGATGAAAAGGTTCATCATTTTAATGTTATTGAAAATTTTCATCACTTTTTCTGTTGAAAGAGCTTTGTCATTGATTTGAAAGCATCTCTCCGTCCTTGGCACATTGGGATTTCAGAGCGTTCGATTTAGGATTTATAATAATATTTCATTCTGATTTAAAAAAGATTGAGGATTTAAATTAAGATCCGCTAAGAGCCTTGAAAGCCATATAATTTTTTTCATTGTTGTCTTGCCTCCTTTTATTATTGTGAATCACATCGAAGAATTTTCTTCTCATAAAATGTGTTAGACTATGATATCATTTGTCATTAATCTCAAATTTCGATTGACATTATGTCCCTTTTGATTTGGGATTCGAGATGATTTATCATTTTAAATAAAAATTTCAGTCGGAATTCGGGATGATATGTCATCCCGAATAAAAAATCAAATTGGTATTTGTGATTTTTTTTTTTATCTCGAATTCCAAAATTTAGCTTGGATTCGGGATCCCGCACTAGGATTCAAGATGATTTTTCACTCCAATTCAAAATATCATTTAAGATTCGAGATGATTTTTTCATCCCGAATAATAATTGGGATGAAAAGAGATGAAATTCTTGCCATTCCTATTTGCCACTTGCCAGAGGTTTTGTAGGAACCAAACGATGAAAATGTGGACCTCAAAGGGTAGTGGAATTATCTATCGTTCATCTGATTTAATAAGCATTGGATACCTTTTGGTTTCCAAGATCTACAAATCTTCCACATGCATATTCAATTCAAGATAAGTTGCAGCCTCCATGGGATCATATGAAATCAATAATAGCGGCATACATTAATATATTTATATACCAATAAATGTTACCTCACTGGCATTGACATTGATTTTCAAATTGGACCCAACTCATTGAAATTGGAGTGTTGAGTAGGTAATGTGACCAAATGATGATCTGCAACTAGTTAGATATTACTCTTGTTGACGTCTGTTTTTCGTTTCAAAGGTAATATGAGAAATTAACCTCTCGAACAAACCGCACCCAATAATGAATTTGTTTGGTTAGTAGGGAATCAAAGTAAACTTAACAGAAAAATAAGATAAACACATAGTTTACATAGTTTGGCGGAGAGTGGCTCTAACCTACGTCCACGGGAGAAAGATTGTGTATTTTACTACTGTTCGGGGTCAAGACCGACCCAAGCTACAATGTGGAAATGAACTATCTCAGTGATAATACACATCGGTTCTTACACTAGCTCGGTACAATTCACTCACTTGGTCAGGTAACCGACCAGCTTTCTCTGTCTATCATTATTTTTTAAGCTCTTAACTTTTTCACAAGTTGAGAGATACAAAATTTGCCAACATTTGAATTTGAATCTTTAACCCCTTTATATAAACTTCCAAATTCACTATTTCACCATTAATGACATCAACTCATATCACATTCTGTGTTTCCTCAAAGTGCTAGACTTGATGGGTCGTCATCTCAATCTCTGCTG